>PNEQ01113014.1:0-43946 GCA_003012365.1 Medauroidea extradentata
CATCATGTTTCGGATGTGCTAGTAGTCACGTCCGCCGCCCTCGAAGGGTTAAGACGCAGTTGGGACAGGTATCTATGACGTAGGTTAGGCGGGATTCCCACTATGAGCCACCCGGGCTTTGAATCATCGGCCAGCCCTCAAGGTGTTACGAAACAGCCGCCGACCACTGGCCTCCAGGAACATGGCACGCAACACTATTATAATATCCATACAGTCTCGACCATGGGCTTAGAAGAACAGGTCTGGGTAGGGATGTTTCGACAATATCGATATATCATACATTCGATATTTTAAAAACAAAATATTGCTATCTTTCGCCGATATTTCCATGGGCGATATTTATTCTTAATTATTCGACAGCGTGAAACGTGTTTTATAAAGAGAGCCACAAAAATGTATCGTTGTAATATACGCGAAAAGTAATTTTTTTTTTAAATATTAAATCGCAGTAAAATTAAATTCAACAACACTTGGGAAAGAGATAAGTAATTTAATTTAATTGTAAAGTGGAAAAACAAATCAATTTCGTATTTTAAATTACCAACTTCATGTAATTTAAATTTACAAATAGGCCAGTATCCAGACCTGTACTTCGACGGCCGTGGTAATGACCATGCAGTTTACAAATATCAAGTGTCATTTACTTTTGTGGTTTCCACAAAATAATTTTGCAGAAAGACTTCATACAAAATCTTTCTTTCAATGTGGAAGAGTTTCGTAAAATAAAACAAATGTATTCCCAAACCCACTTGTTGCATCGGCATCGCATTTGAAGCTCGTTGCAGGTGTCGCAAGTAACGAATAACACGGATTTGGTTGATAGTTACCAGAATAATTCTTAAAAAAAAAAGCATATAATAAATTCCAAGAGTTAGTTTCTTCAAATGTTTGTATGTGTTGCAAGAAACTATCCAAACATACTGGCCAGCAGATGTTGCTTATAAATATAACTATACTAGCTGCCCCGACAAACGTTGTTTTGTCACATAAATAAATTAAAAAATATTTACTAAACAATAGCACTTAGGAGTATAAAAATAGATAAAAACCTATTCGCAGACCTACCGAATGTATATACAAAATGTCATTGAAATCGGTTAAGCCATTTCGGAGGAGTATGGAAACAAACACTGTGACACGATAATTTTATATATTAGTTACATAAACGGGACATGTAATAGCAGAATAAGTAATTGAACTTACAAGCCGTTCGCAAGAATATACAAACTACAATGCTTAAATACCAGTAACTACAAACAGCATACAGTAATTAATATATTACAGTATCAATAATTATTTTAATAAAGTGTTTGACAATGTGGCGAAATTAAGATTACAATATTAAAAAAACAACAAAAATACAAGCTATAAATTGACACAGATAGAAATACTAATAAATAGTACCTACACTTATATTAAAAGGTGATAAAAATGGCAAAACGTGCGACCGCGAGAGAAAGGAAACATACATTCATATCACACACGGACACACGCATGGATGTGTATGACGATATAGCGGTACATACTGATGATATAGGTTTCAGCACAGGTTATCTGATAAGTGAAATAGGGAATATATGTGCAATGTCTTTGACTCGTAGAGACTTTGTTCCAGAACTGAACAGAGGACATAGACCTGAACCCGCTAGCCAAGGAGGCGTCGTCATGTCACGCGAATGACAAGAACAGCGCAAGAAGATCCAGAAATACAGAACAAATCTTTGGAGTATGGATACATCCAACACGTTAACGCACTCTCAATGGTCTAACGGAATTACAAACAGTTTAAAACAATCATCACAAGACAATAAAAACCCATAATTTAAGAATACATCGACTCGCAATATCAACAAAATAACTTCGGATTTTTCCTTCCAATTTAACTGCCACAATATGAAGTTGAGATTTAAAACAAATAATAAGGAATGAAATAAAAATAAGTCAGTATAAATAATGGAAAAATTCGCTATATCAATTACCTGCATGTTAGAATTCTCTGTCCAGTGTATACTCAAGTTCCGACCATACATTAGTTTCTACTCCCTGGAACAACATACAATGAACGAATTGACGGGACTTAACTGTGAATAGGATAGCGGACACTAATATGCAAGTCACTGAACTCGAGAAACGTGTTACACGCATATGTTGCCACTATAATAGACATAGCTCCCCTCACACGTTACACTTTCCAGTTCCGCAAGAAATAAGAGAGGAAAGGGGAAGGGGAGGTTCCCAATTGACAGGATAGTACAATTTGTACGCCGGCATGTGAACAGCAAATACGTTTACATTATATTATTCATAATTAATCTACGGGTGATCTGTGCCAAAAGAACGTGATTTTTAAGCTCGATAGCAAACATTCATTATTTTATATATACCAAACACTGTTAAACTTATAAGGGTGATAAAAATTTTGCCAAAAAACTAATTTTTGTAGAGTACGTTTAGCATAAATTTGGAGAGGAAACGCAAATTTCTTATAAAAAATCATTTCCACTGATACATTACATATTTTTAAGTACTTAAGGGTGGCTTTACTGGATGTGATTTATTACACTTCTGTAGGTGAGTTATCTGTAATTTACAAAAACAGTAAAACTTTGCCTTTACGTGTCAATATGTAATATATATATTTTTATTGGACGAAAATGCATTCGAAGTAACGTCTACGTTTTAAGTGTTCCGTAAAAAAGTAAAACAATGACATTTATTTGCTCTCAAACGTACATCTTTAAACAACCCAACAACAAACTAGCACCTAATCGTACTTTTCAACAGAAACTGGCGTTTGTTCGGAAAGTTGGCAAACTCAGAACTGACACTATAGCCACACTCGCGATCGTTTACACAAAACACTGTAGAGATTATTTTAAGAGTGTTTGTTTAACTCCGCAAGGTCCCGCTCAATACAGTGACTAGCGTAATCGCTTTATAAACTAAAGCAGAGTGCACTATTTTTTCAGCTTCAGGCACTGAAGTAGACGGGCAGAATGTAGCGTACGCAAGGCCTACGTAATTTTTTTTCGTGCTCCAGACGTAAAGCTGGAAATTTATCTAGCTTAAGGCGTAAAAGAAACAAGTATATTTTGCGGCTAACCGTAAACAAGTACGAACTCAGTTTAGGTAAGTTAGGTGATGTTCGGCGAGACTAGGTTCTGTTGAGGAAACATTAAGAAAATGAAGCAGTGTGAACTTTAAGTACCCAAAATCAGTGATGCACTTTGATGGAGGTGACGTTTTCCGTTAACGTTGCAGTAGTAATGTCCATTCAGTTATGAACACTCGTTGCAATGTATTTTTGGAAACGCTGCTGATGTCGACTATACGACAGATAGAACGTCTTGGTTAAGACGCAACTGACATATGCATCAATCCTGACCATTGGCTTCACTTCACAACAGCCACTCGATAGTACCTGCCTCTGCCAACCCGAATAACACTATACATAGTTTTTTTCGGGCCTACATTACGTCTGACTTTTAATTTAAAAGTTTGAGTAACATAAATTCATATTTAGGGTGTCTAATATTAAGGGGCCTACCTATCTGCGATTGAAATGAATTGCAGACACGTGCAGTTGTTCCTTTTTTGATGAAACTAATTACGACTTCATTGTTTTGTATACCTACGAATATAACACATGATGCTAAGTATGTTTAAAAATTCAGCACGCCAGCACCAGTAAAAAAAACTGGTTAATAACAGCTTTTCGCGACAGCCCCACGTGGGAAAATATCCACTGGATTCGAACGACATACAAATAGAAACATACATTGGCATTTGAATCATACTTTAGTAAAAAATGATACAGTCAACACTAAAGTCCCATAGAAAAAAAGAACAATGGCAAAGCACTACAAGCTAGTTGAACAGCTAGAACGTATAGTGGTGACATTTCATTACCTTAGCGATCCTTCAGCGCTCCATCGAGTTGATGCCACTCACGTACAAACATAGTCTACCTCGAGCTACCTTCACACATTCAGTTCGCATACCTTTACTGGGCGGCTTTAAACCGGGCAAAACACTACTACTGAGGGCCTATGCTGGAAAATACGGCGCGATCGTTCGTGTACGAGCTATTTCGAATGGTAAGATTCGTATACGAACTGGCCTAGTTGAAAACCGGTATGCTCCACTGCCTTGAACTCGTATACGAAATAAGTGTACGAAGTGAGCACCGTTGGTCGACAAAATGGCGGCTATTCGAATGTCTATCTTGACTTGCAAAATATGAGTTTCTGTGCCAACTAGGGGATTTAAAATGTTAATCAGCATGCTAGAAGACTCGTGGTACTAGCACGAACTATCTCAGCGTGACTAACTCGGTCCAACAGAAAACGAAATGTAGTAATTGAAAACCAAAATTTGCGCATTATATACAGTAAATATATTTTCGGACGATATTTGATATAGAATCTGTGGTGCTACGGTATAATGTTTGCTTGCTAACAAGAATTGTCGGGTTCGAAACTCCCCCACAGATGAACTTTTTTATTATTTCAATAAATACATTGATAATTTCACGCAAGGAAAGGAACTCTGCGAAACATTAATTTATTTTACGTAATTTTCTGTTTTAGAAGCATTGAAACGAATCTTTATCTTCCGTTTGTAGAGATGATGAAAGTAATGTTGAAAATGTAGACGCACATGAATTACGCCTCATAAATATTTTGTTGCGCTTCTCCGGTAAATGACATTCATTAATATCACGTTTTCTTATACCTAAATATTGTTTTTAAAATAAATAACCCATGTTTGAACATAAAAGAGTTTTTTCCTGTTGGATGGGTTAAATAAAAAACACTTGTAGGGTAAGGGTAACGAAAGGAAGGTTTCAAAAAGCTAATGCTTAAGTTACATAGTTTTAACCTACAGTAACGTAGTTACGTTAATGATTTCAAGTAATTAATTTGTGGCAGTTTAATTAACTTAGAGCAAATTTTGTTGAATTTTATGTAAGGTGTCAAATACCTACTATTAACACGTAGAACTTACTTGTGTCAGTATTTTACTCAAATAAAATGAACCACGCTCATTAATTAACAGCCGTCATAACTATACAATATTACGATAACTTTATTCTCGGGTTTGTATATAATGAGCAAACAAAATGGAAAGTAACAAAATGTCTGGTACTACACAATTTTTCACAAGACTGTTGCTTGTTGAACATTACGTGATTTAACAGCGAATGTTTAAATTTTTATTTACACTGTTATAATTGTTCCTTCACAGACGAATAACAGAACGTATATAAATACACAAATAATGTAAAAAAAAAAACATGGGTACGTAGACACAGCAATGGAACCTAGCACACGGTTACATTTTCCTACGGTTAATTACCCACTCTTATTATAATGTTTTATTTTGTACTATGCTAACTGAATTTTAGTGCATTTTTATTAATCACTTACTAAGTTATTGAAAAGGCACAAATTTGTGTGTTTCAGTCAATCGCAAAAATGTTCGAGTCATAACGTGGAATGTTAGTATATTAATTTTAAAATTGCTTGTTCTGAATTAATAAATACAATATTTTTTAGTGCTTAAGTATGTTTAAAAAATGTTTTGTAAAATAAACATAGGATCGCAAAACAGTTTAATTACATTTTAACATCTAACTTAATTGGTGGCAAATTTCTACTTAACATTGTCTATATATTTATGTATATATATAATATGTGTATATATATATGTATAAATTGTTGAAATCATGCTCCATAGCTTCGGTTTCTACGACTTCTTGTCAATTCGGCCGCCTGCCATCGCTCGAGTAGATTATCGTATTACGAATCTCGTGTACGAGGACGGCAGAATATTCAAGCATACCTACAGCGCATTTCGAGTGGTCAGGCGGGCGATTCGCATTCGAACGAAAACTCAAGCATAGGCCTCCTGTATAGTTACATGAATACGCTGGGAACAACACAGCGATGATGGCCAATATGACGAGAACAATTGTGGAAACACGCAGCTGTACTCCTCGGGCAGACATAATCCCTTAACAATTATCAGGGCAGACCGGAGCGCAACAACAAATTACGATAACGATGTGTGTGCGGGAATTCGCTAATTTAACAGGGACAACCTCACACTACCTCCCAGTCCACCACCACGCACATTTATGCTTATAGGCGGTTCGCGATAAAGTGAGCACTTTTGAAGGCCATATACCGTAGTCTAAAATAATAATTAAAACATATAATATTTTTGTGACATCAGATTTTAACATGGTATGATTTATACAATGTGTTTATTGGTTAGAAAGTATAGTACGTATCACGTTAGAATTCCACTTTTTGAGAGTTATGATTGCAGCGTATGAAGGTACCTATGAGGTCAGGGCATCACACCTCCCGGGCAGAGACCTGAAAAATTCAATGCGGACTTTGAACATCTCTACAGATGAAATGAAATAAAGCCCTACGATGGTTACGCGATGAAGTATGGCGAGCAGAGGAAACAGGAATATTCTAAGAAATCCCGCACGCGAATGACAACGTCCGCCACGTTTTTAACATTTGAAAACCACGCCAGGAATCCAACCCGAATTCCCTTGACGGGATACGATCGCCGTAGCCACTGCGCCGACCGCAGCCCAACTGCGTTTCATATAAACAGCAGCAATGCCCTCTGACAGGCGACGATTTCTGCTCAAACACACTGTTAGCTGTCAAACTACGCAGCACGTAGGTCTATGTCAAAGTAAAACTTGAGGAGAAAAATTTAAAATCACACATTTCCACGAAAATTCGACAGTGAGTTAAACATATTTTCTATGCAAAATTGGTGCGCTACGTACGAATATGTAGTCAAATTTAGTATAAAAAAAACTGCATGTCCTAATTAAAAATTAGGCGCCTATTTGTGTTTTGACCATAACCAGGCACGCCAACCTGACTATAATCTGCAATCAAAAATCAAAACAAGGGCACAACAGCTGTTATCTATTGGACGACGTAGAGTTAGGAAAAGCCGCCTGACAGGTTTACTAACGAACTAAATATAATATTTACAAAAATGTGATTTTTGTAATCGTAATTTGAAAGTAAAAATTACGCTCAATAATGCACCAGTCGTGAATAATTTTCGTTAGTATCAAAAACACATCAGTTTTTTTTTCTATCCTGCAAAATTTTATAAGGTTGATATGAATGGTTTTGAAAGTTAGCTTCTTCTCAATGACAACGTTCAAAACTTGCATTGTGCGAAATTATCTGTAAACTTGCAACACCTACGTACAGAAGTGTTAAGAAATATACAAACAAAGTGTTCTCTGTACGTCAATGGTAGTGATCCTACACATTTTAAGTAAACAGTCAAATGTATACAGATTTTACCAGACCTGTATAGTAATAGAGGTATACATGTTCTGCATTTGTAACCTGAAGTACGGCTAGTGTCCCATATTTAGGGCCCGGTAGTTTTCACGAAAAGATTTTTTGCACCACTTTGTTTCAGTGCCTTGCGTACGCACCTCCATCTCTGCTGTGTGGTCAGTGATTGGATGCCTTATCATACAACGTCTGGAAGTTAAACCCGCAAATCACAGACGTGTTGTGTCACAGTTATTCATGTACTGATTGACACAGTCTAATGAATAATAACTCTGCACAAAAACACTCTGCCAATAATCATGAAGTTGAGCTGCAGATGTGCACATAAGACACTAAAACTAAGTGGGGAATAAATCTTATCGCGAAATCTACCGGGCTCTGCCCATATTTTTTATAAACTTCCCATACTGTTTACTAAGTTTCTTAATGTGTGAACGTTATTATGTGTAGAAATTTCTACACGCCATATTTGTCATTTCGAGAAACTACGCAGTTTGCTAGACTTATATGCTGCACAGATTAAGTGCAATAATACCTGCCAACCCACCCGTCAAAAAGTAGAATTTTTACACGTGACAGACTATACACACCCATCACGCGGCCAAACACAAGATGCGAATAGATCTTCGATGACGTTATAAAAGGAAAAATTTCGATAAAAAAAAACTTTAAAACTTGGCTACAAAAATAATGTCCCTTTGACTTACTTCAGTTTCATTGCGTCTGTTCAACACTGACAGGTAAACAAGAGAGGGGAACAAGGCGTAGATGAAGACAAGAGTACAAATATATTTTGTTCCAAATTCCAGTAAATTTAAAGAAGTTGAAAGAAAAAAATTCATAATTTTGTATATTAAACAATGCCCAACATTTAAACTTTAATAAACTTTCGTTTCCCACAAAAAGTTATTATATTTCATAGTTTACGTGTAAGTGCGCGTCAAAATCGTGACATTCATATTAGAAAGGAACATTAAAACACATTCTAAACATAAAACCTACCAGTCCGAAACGAACAAATTCTACAGAAAATTCTAAAAGAATAATGCCACACTGATAAAACTTGCTAATTTGTTGTCTTGCATTTCATAAATGTAATTAAACTTAAAAAAATTACGTTTTACGAAATAATTGTAACAGTTTTTTATAATAATCTTTTCTTTATTTAGATTTTTTGGAGGCATTGATAATAGATGCAAACACATTGTTACATATTCACAGTCTATAATTTTTGTGACTGTGATGGGAGCGAATATAAACGATAATTAGAGACACTTGTAAATCGCGGGAAAAGTTGATCGTTTGCTAGGTTCCAACATATTATGTATCACATTGAAGGTTTTGCACTTATATTGGCTATCGTTTATATGAAGTACTGTGTCCCTCTTCAACAGACCCACTTAGAACTGAACAGTTGTAACACAGAACGTATGTGGTTTGCCAGAAAACTGTTCGCACGTGTCACGATTGAGATACTACAGTTTATTGCAGACTATGTTAAATATTTTCGCGATTTTCCAGTGTCTCTAACGATAATGTTTATGTCATCAATAGCCCACAAATAATGCTAGCAAGAAAACGTAACAACGTATAAAAGATGTTTGAAACCGTTATTCATGCTTTGTTGATCTAAAACACACGATACAGAGATTGTAAAAAAATGTTCCGACACAATTGAGGAGTGTTTGTGGGAAACGATATAAGTGCCAAATAGTAAGTTTTTCAGGAAATGAAGAGCAGAAAATAAAGCCTGTCACAAATAATTTTGTAATTCGAATGCTATGTTACATTTATTTACAGGATTGTACGTGTGAAAAGAACTGTTACAGAACATATTTAGAAAAATGTAACTTCAAATGGCACTCATATCATTCTCCACATCAACAGTTATGGAGTTACACCAAGTGCATTTTACGGACGTTTTTTTGAGCTGAACAATGCATTATTGGCACTTACATCACTTTCTACGGTATAGCAACAGGACATATAATTATTTCAATGGAAAACCTCAAAATGTGATTTTCTGGCACTTATATCGTTTCCCACAAACACTCCTCAATTATATAACATATAGAAATTTAATGCACTGTCCGCGCTATTTATCATATTCACCAAGTTGTCTATACTATATATTTTCTATTTTAAAAAATGTGCATCATGCCGGCACTTTTTAATATACAGGATGTCACTATGTTATAGCCCATCGTCACGTTATATAGGGCGTGCGATAACACGTAAAAATATATACACGAAGGATCGTATAGACTGGTAACTACCAGTAAATCGACACACAAGCTGTGATATGTGAGGACCGCACTCTCGGACATCTACCAGCGCGTCAAGTGGGCTTAGTTGACAGTCCGATGGGTAGAGACATGCAAAATTCGTGTTATAATTTTGTAGCAGACTAAATTTCACTTCACTATGCATAACACACCATAATCTGCGATTCAATTGGCCACGAACTTCTATGTGTTGTCATTTACGTGCATTACGTCATTACAGAGATTGGCTTCTCTATCGTGTGAGTATTCTCCGCCGCAATATCGGCCAGCGGGAGACTTCAAACGAGCCTATAGTCACGTGGAGTCTAGCTGTATATACTAGCAGTGCGCCCGAGGCTTTGCTCGCGTGTATTACTCATAGCTAGAGTCCGGTAATTTTCGCGAAAAGAATTTTGCAGCACTTTGTTTCAGTGCCTTACGTGCGCACCTGCATCTCTGCTATGTGGTCAGTGATTGGATGCCTTAACACCCAGCGTGTGGAAGTTAAACCCGCAAATCACAGACGTGATGTGTGGCAGTTATCCGTGTACTGATTGGCACAGTCAAATGAATAACGACTCTGCACAAAAACACTCTGTTAATAGCCATGAAGATGAACTGCAGGTGTACATGTAAGACACTGAAACAAAGTAGGGCAAAAATCTTTTCGCGAAAACTACCGGGCCCTACTCATAGCTAGAGCCACGATTTTATGGCGAAAAGATTTTTGCAATATTTGGTTTCGATGCGTCATGTGCACACCTGCAGCTCTGCTACATCGTCTGTGGTTGGATGATTTTAATCTCACTGGCCTTGGCAATTATAGACGTACAGACTCAAAATAATCTTATTGTGATTGGTGCAGTCAAATGAGAAACGTGTCTGAACATAGACACGCTGCCAATAACCTTGAAACAGAACTGCCGATGAGTGCGTGAGACACTGAAACAAAGTGGGGCAAAAATATTTTCGCGACAAAATCGTGGCTCTACTCATAGCTAGAGGCACGATTATTTCGCGTATTAGGTCAGGTTGAACGTCAATATGTATACTTCACTCCTCCTTCTGTAGTTCTGTGATTAGACTACAGCGGTTTTAAGACACATTTGACGACTACAAGCCAGTTATAAATAAGGAAACAAGTCGTGGGAATATCACGTGCTACACGTTTGTACTGTTAGAAGCCAACAGATATTCGGCTTCAGCCGGTACACGTATAGAACTGAGAAGTCTAGGTTGTTGCCAGATTAATACGCGAAATACTCGTGCCTCTACTCATAGCTAGAATTAATGGTTTACCGCGAGAAAACTTCACTGTTTGCTGGGTTTCAAAGTACGTTCAGTTTATCAAAAGCGCACTGGCTTTTTCCTTGTACGTGCAGCCGTTACCCTATTTGACTGAGCCAATAAGAATACCGGTAATGTAATATTTTCTGCCTGTCATTCGTCTACAGACAGCTACGGAGTGTCAGACGTATCACCCAATTATACAGAGTGCGAGAAACTACAGTGTTTACAAGGCTATGTTGGCACAAACATTTTTCGCGGTATACTTTCATTAGAGACAGTGATTTTTGGTGAAAAAAATCCTGCAACAATTTGTTTCAGTTCCTTATGTGAACACCGGTTTCTTTGCTTCATGGTCAGTGATTGGAAGTTTTTAACTTTCGGTGTATCGTTGTCCTACCCGCAAATCACGGACGTGTGGTGTCGCGGTAACATTGTTCTGGTTGGTACAGTCAAATGAGCCATGTCTCTGCCCTATTATATTCTGCCAATAACCACGGACCAGTGTTGCAGGTGTGCACGCAAGGCGTTGAAACAAGTTGTTGCAGAATTCTTTTCACCAAAATTCACTGGCTCTAACTATCATCTCTACTCATAGCAGTTAATATTTACTTTAAATGAAAAACATCTTTGAACACCAGATAGGTAGTTCAGTCATCAAGTGTTAGAATAACAAATCTGCTAGTTGAGCTAACCCTGCAGCAGGATAACAGTTATATCCGTCCACGCGAAAAGCAGTCTTAAGTTTGTCCATATCACTAACAGCGAATTCGCCTGGGCCTTATTTATAGTCACACCAATGTTGACGTTTCGAGGTACTTACAGACTATTTAATGTAAGAGGGTAATCGAATGAAATACACAGTTTACGTAGTATTAAGACTCATCTCTTTCTAGCTACAAACAACTGGGCCACATAACGTCGAAGTTAATCATAAAACTGAATTTAAAAAATTAAATGTTAACTTCCTGAGCTCCCAGAGGTTGTACAACAACACGCCTCAGTAAAACTATAAAATGAAAACCCTTGTATAATTAATTTCTTGCTGGTCTTACTTTTCGGACAGTCTGCCTTGAAAGTATAAAAACAAAGTTTTCTTCTCAATAATTATGTTAACTTATCAAATAAAAGACTTGCATACTTTTTTAGGTACTTGCGTAAGTTGACGCGAACAACCCCTCAATTATGGTAAGTATCATCGGCTGACAGAAAACAAATGTTATGCCTTTTCGCCCCTTAGGTGTCGAAACCCTAAAAATCTTAATTTCACATCTTAAATGTTTGTACAAATATCCAAGCGAAACAAAATCGATCATTCATTAAAAATCACGCAGTCTATCACTCCTGTACAGTAGGCCTACTAAGAGTTAGAATTTTACGTCCATTTACGTAGTCATCGTCCTGAAGCAAAATTAAACTGAATATCTCTATAGGTTCGATATATAGCGGAAATTTATCTTAAACACATTCCAGGTTATTTCACCTCCTAAGAGACTGAATTTCGAAATACCCTTGTGTCACTTTTAAGACTATTTAACTGGTGTCTCTTGGACGTGAAAAACACGACAATAGCCCGTTGTGTTCAAGACATATCGAAAATTAATTTAAAAAATACGTAATCCCTTTTCACCTCCATAGGTGGGGAATTCCGAAAATTCCTGAAATTATTTTTCAGGTATTTGAGTAAACATCAATCTTAAACAAAAAATACGTCGCTATAAAAAATAAATACGATCGATATACATCGATTATGTATCAAAAACACATTTTACCTTTTCTTCCCTCTTCTTTCGGGCTGAATTCGGAAAATATATTTTAATGGTAGTTGGAATCATTATAAAAGCATAAATCTAAAGCAAAGAGCACTTTGATATCCCGATTGGTTCGATAGATATAGAGGAATAATAGAAAACTCATTTCACGTATTTTCACCCCTTTAATCAAAGAATTTCGAAACGTTTCGGAGTCCTCTCATAGACATTTGTACACGTAACCAATTGAAGTAAAAATCACGACGATATTCAACATATGGACGTAAACAACAGGTACAATAAAGTTTCTAATGATGCACTTCAAGTATTCAAGTACGCATACCAAACTACATATATATATAAGTACACAACACATTCCCGTTCTCCTTTTGAATTTGTGCTTGTTTAAAGAAAGAAGTCTAGTACTTCATCAACATCATTACGCCTATACAAAACCTTAGTCTTACATAAGCTCACGGGTTCAAACTGTCTTGCGAACTTTCGGTCGAATGCAGTCAGCAATAATCTTGAACTATATATTACAAATATGTAAACATAGATGGCAAACGTAACAAAATATGTAAACATAGATGGCAAATGTAGTAAAATACGAGACCACAATGTTTGTTCACTTCGTTATTTAGCGGCATTTTCGCATTTTCATAACGGCATCTACGCTAGTATACAGGCTTCTCAGTAACTGACAAATGAAGCGGTTACAAATCGGAACAATGCCGGAGGTAGATTTCGCACCATCATTTTGGCTGGCCTTCACACCACACATCACATATGTGAGACACACCCTGCTGTCTACAGTTGTTATCTACGAGATCAATACGGTCAAATGATGGAATCTTCTTATTTTTCGAAATGTCTTGCGTTTTTTCCCTGCAAAAAAAAATAGCGGCTTCACTACATTACAGTTTACTGCGTACCGTACAAGCCATTAAAAGAAAATACGATACTTCAAAGAAACTTAAATGTTAAAATTTACAAGGTCGCCAAATGGTGAATAGAGCTTCGACAGATGACAATTTATTTGAAAACTGCTCAATGTGCATGGCTCCTTACAAACAGTAGTTAAAGAAAGTTGTCTGTATACACTCATTTCAGGTGCGCCTTTAATCTGCGAAGCTGAAGCGACCTCAAACCAGTAAAATCGGGTGTCGTTTCGGGATTGTTAGGCGCCATCATTTCAATAAAGGATCTCTAAAAGGCATAGACGTGTACAGTATAGCTTCAAACTATACTTTGTAAGGTCACCACGGGATGTATTATAGAGGCGTTTTTTCGGTAGGGATGGGAAAATTTCGCGAAATCAACGACCTGCATGTTAGAATAAAATATCCTAAGCATACTCAAGCCCCGACCATTTGTCCGCTAGCTGCTGCTCAGTGGAACAGCAGACAATGAACGAATATACGGGGCTTGAGTATACATATAACAATGGATTCTAACATAGGGATAATTGATTTCGCGAAATATTCCCATCCATAGTTTTCGGTGTGAAGAAATCTCGTAATAATAAACGCACCGTAAAAGAAATTCTAAATTTACAGCGCTAATGTATATTAGTGTTACGAAAGAAGGTATGGTGAAATTGCTTCCCATACATCAATGATAGCGCTCCTGTATATGTTTAGTGAACAGTCAAGTTCTACTGATATACTTGTAAATATTCAACATTTTCTATGTTCACTAGCTGAAGAATGATACATGTTCCGTACTGTATAACGGTTAAAACTTTCCGTTACCGTTTAGGATATTTTTTTACAGTACATACACCCACACACATAACGTGAATGAATGCGTAGGCATACTTGCAAAAAAGCATTATCGACAATCTGAAACACGGCTAACATCACCACATGGACAAACTCACACACAACACACATTACATTTTTAAGAATAAACCCAGCATCATTATGTCAGAAACATTAACTTAAGGGTAAACAACACGCAATGCTATTTAGATTGCATGATACGTAAATAAACAACCAAATAACCTAAGTAACGTCCTGCGCCTTTTACGCAGTGGCAGCTCGTAGGTTGTCAGCAGGTAGGTCGAGAACTGTACAGTCTTGTGTACTATTCTCCGTTCACTGTAAGTTGAGTTCTGAAGTAAACAAATAACGTAATATCATTGCACTTCGCTAGCTTCTAATTGGCTCAATTTGTGCGTCGCGCCGAAGTACTATTTCCAACCTACAAAAGTGTGTACAGTCGGCATCATAGGAAACAACAACGCCGTATATATTAAAACAATATTGCGTGAAAATTTCGTACGTGTCATCGACATAAGAAAACAAAAATTACATAAAAACTTGATAAAAATATTGACATCATGTGCAATTACTGTATATTTCAAAATTTAATAGTAATTGTCAAGCCATAACTAACGACTGTATTCAAATATTCCGGTATTAACACAACAAAAATTTGGTACTACATGCAGAAAAAAAAGTTGCCAACAAAATGAGTTATTAAACTTACTGTAAAGTCCTCCTGGATTATTTTGTACTTCGTTTTGTAAAAATTACATTGTATAAAACACCAAACAATCTGTCGATAATTCACGACACACATTTCTTTTATATAAAAGATTGCTATGCGAGATTTTTATTCTTGCCTTATAAACATCATCACAGTTTGTTCAGTAATAAAGACATATTATATCCACGTTTCGAAAAACATGCAAGACATTTTCACTGTTCACGTCCAGCATCACATAACCTAATCCGCAAGCGACGTAAATATAAACAGACGCGAGGACGGAACGAAATAGAACAAGGAACTTTGGTTCGGACCACGCGGCCGTGGTTCGGACGAACCGGAATGGAATGGAAAATGGACGAACGAAAGAAAACATTCGCAGTAACCACAACATTGACGCGTTAACGTTCAAAAATACTTTGAAAAAATTAAACATTATATCTGATTGTGATATTTCTGACTTACTTTTACTGTGGTAATTATTACTGAACTAAACTTTTGGTATTTTCAGAGTATCGTACATCTCTAAATACTGGCTATCGTACCAAGAAACTCGTACGTTTAACAGTGCGTCAGTCGTTAAATAACTCGTGAACCAACTGTACGGACGTGTCGTCCGCTAACAATAATTAAAGTAATAAACATATAGCGTCGTAGATTGTGTTTTCAACGTCTGTATATTTTAGATATTTGTTAATAAAACTCTCTCATTAAGTGATGGAGTGGTAAATTTATATTTACACGACAGATAACAAAGATATATTTCTTATGCAAGATCACAGTGCACGGCGGTCGGCAGCCAATGAACATGTTTGTTTATAAGTTGCTTTGTTTATCCTAAAACTCAACTAAGAGTGAACGGAGAATAGTTGACGCTGCAACCACTGACACGCTGGCCTGAAGAGTTGTGAGCGGTAACACAACAATACGTACATATATTCCACTATCATTGGTATCTGTAGAGCCAATGACATTTGGTGATAAGAATTTCTCATTAGCTCGTTTAAATGACTTGCTTGAACGTGTACAGCTCTTGTTCATTGTGTCACTGGGTGTCTTGGTCTTACACAGTCAAATGGGCGATACCTCTGCACATAAAGCATGCTGCCAATGAGCATGAAGCAGAGCTGCAGATGTGTACGTTAAGGATGGAAGAGACGTAAACTAGTTGGTGCAAAGTTCTTAAGCCCGGTTCACACTATCCATAATTAAGTACACATCGAGAAAAATGTTCTGTTGAAAGAACCAGATTTTGGTTCATACAACCATCCATTATTGTTAACATAGTGACAGCTATCTGGTTGGTTACACAGTTACTATCTACATATGGTAATGGGAAGCAGGGTTTAGCCACACAAAAACCATAAACACAGTCGGAACTGACCGATAATTTCTATGTAAATCAAGACGCGTCTGGACTCTGCACAATTTATGTAAGCACCCCCACAGTCTTTAATTTACTGTGAATTGAAATCGAATTCACAAGCTGTACAACCAACACTCGATTTAATAAATACCTAGGCAGGTTAATAAAACATTTTATTTTATCAGCATTTTGAGAAAGTTCATTCGTCACAACATATGTTCCTGTTTCCACATTTTTCTATTAAATATTAATAAAAACCTTGAAACAAACCGACAAGCAAAAAATAAAACTGAAACTTTACTTCAGCTTTTAATTTTTTTTTGGGGGGGGGGGGTAAGAGGACATCAAAAGCGCGCGGATTATACTTGAGCTGTTATTTTTTTATTTTGCGCTTTGGGGGCAAATAATAAATCGACACGAACACTCGCATCCTATGCCACACTGCCCTTACACGCCAATAAACTGAATTAGCGCGATTTTCCCGTCGTCCCATAGGAACTGTAGAACTTTATAAGCAATTACCCTGTTGGTAAATATACAGCAAAATTTGCAGTACAGCCCTTGAACAATTTCTTATAAATTTAGGAACTAGATTTTCAAACATACATGTGTAAAAAGGAATTTTTTTTTGAGCGTTGTAAAACACTGCGGAATGATTTTAGAGTACCCAACAACCCCTCATCAGAAACGTGTTTTAATTTCGTAGATCAGTGCATTTGGAACACGAGAAACATTTTCGTAAAGCAACGCAGTACATATTGCGAACCCACTGAACAATGTTCAACGGATAGATAGGCGGGTACCAGTTATTTCACACCTCAACTGTCAAATCCTGCATTCTATAACGCTACCCAAAAGCTGACGAAAGACTAGAAACCAATTTCCCGGAACCCCGTTCAGTCTCCGGAAACAAGCGAAATCGCTACTTATTTCATTCCGTTCAAAAATTGTAGATAGATTTTATTTAAATATTATATTACTTAATAAGCTAAATGTTTTGTAATGCATTACGCACATTTCATACGAATTACTATAGCTCACTTATGACACAAATAAGATAATTTGAAATTGTATGTTAATTTTTCTCGCAATTTAATTTAAACAATGTCTATTAGGCTATAATTAAGAACAAAAATGCACACAGTTTTGTTTTTATTATTTACATAAAGGAATATCGTAATTAATTTCCTTGCTCTTCAGTTCTGATACGTAAATGAATAATGTCTGTGTAAGAGGTAAAACATCATCTTAATTAGCGTTATTTATTTAGTCACTGTAACTATCAGTGGATATCCAGATATTCCAGCAGAACAATTTTAACCAATTGACGCACCAACATAATCAATTTTTTTTACAATACTCAGATTTTACAGCGCGATTTGATGTAAAATTTCTTAGCAAGAAGCACTCAATTTTTGGACATCATAACGTACACAGATATGTATGTATACTTGTGTCAACAACCGTTTAGAGAACTTTTTCAATGTTGGTAATTATTGACGTGAGCAACAATGCAGACAAGATGTGGGAGCTTTAGTTCGTTATTTCCAACCTTGCACTTCTAACAATACTTCTGCTGGTGTGTCAACACGCACAAGCCTGTGTAAAGCGATACATAAACTTGTTAGCGTGTTTGGGGCATTTGTACACGACTGAAACGAGGAGTTACAAGAAGAAAACCTAAACAGCGCCACAGATTGCCGACTCGTCCCGCTCCAAACCACAAAGAGAGCTACACAGCTTCGAAGAAACAGGTCAGTAGACTATACGAGCTACCGACGGATTTTTTTTTTTGGGCGCGAGTATCCCGAGACGGCTCCACGAAGCCGAGAGCCGTTTGTCAGCTGGTTATCTTTAGATAGGCGAACAGAGACAGCGCGGGAGAAGGCGCCACAGTGATGAATGAGTCGCTGGTGCTGCGCAATTCCTGTATACGTGGTTCACCATCAACTGAGCAATCTTGAAATCACTAGCCGTTACTGTCTACAAATACTTATCAGTAGAGATGACGGAATATCGCGAAAATGTTTTGTACCAACATACACTTGAAAACGTTGTAGTGAATGGGTGATGCACGTCTGACAACGTAGTTGTCTGCAGACCAATAACGGGCATCAAACATTATTGTGGGATTCTTATTGACTCAGTCAAATAGGGCGACAGCTTCACGTACAAGTGAAAGCCAGTAATTTCTGGTAAGCTGAATGTGTGTTGAAACCCAACAAAAAGTCAAGTTTTCCCGCGATAAACCATTATCTCTACTTATCAACAATAATTACTTTACTCTTCGTACGGTTGACAGCGAATTGCCAGCGTAGTTCCAGTATTTTCTAATTTTAATTCAACACTCTAAAATTGCTACCAAATTAAAAATATATGTATTTGTATTTTAAATATATTTAATGAGTATGGGTGTTTTACAGCAGATAATTTAAGTTCTTATCGACTGCGCAATTAAACCCTCTACACGCATTCACAAATTGTTACAGTTATCTTCTCCCGTTCGTCCTGAAAATATAAATTAGCGGGACTTTCAAGAATGCTCGGTTCAAGATATCGGGAAGCCAGTGCGCATTTTAATAATATATTGCGAAACTAATTTGTTTGTTTTCCAACACATTTTCTGTTATTTAGAGAAATTTAAGTTCTTAAAAGTAACAATTTAGTTGTAGTTTCTAACTGGGAAATTTCATTGTTTTAGGATTATTTTTATCGATGAGATACAGTATTTTTGGGGGAAAGGAGTGGGGCTTTGGAATATATTCGTGCATTTTGGTTATTTTGTTTCATAAGAACGGTAATTGGAATTAAGTCAATTATGTACTTGCAGTAAACAAAGCAAAATATAATTCCAGACGTATATAACTTGAATTGAGTTGCTTTTGGTTGGAAATTTTTCGCAGTATTGGCAACAATGTCCCAAAATTGTGTCGTCTAACGTCTCTCGTTCGCCGACAATGCCATGGTCTGTCACAAAGCATGCTTCTAGCCAACATAGGCGATTCGGGACAAAGCGAACACTTGAAATTCTAGGTTTTTTTTTTCCTTTCCCTTTCAGATAATTTCCTGCTACTTTTTATTATAAACAGACACCTAAGCAACAATCAAAGTTTATAGATTATACTACACTCAAAATGTAACGTATCATGGCACGATAAATAGTAATTTTTAATTATTATTCTCGACAATACGGTCTTCAAAAGTGCTTACTTTACCGCGAACCGCCTATAAATTATACGATCACGGTATTGGGACCAACTTCCTGTGAAGCGGTCACACACGTAAATGACATCCCATAGTCACCCCCTTGCAACTTCAATAGCAATATAGATGTTCGCATTGCAGTTGTAAAAATGACCAGGAGATGTCGATAATTTCGTTCGAGTTTCTGCCGTGAATTGTTACAAGCGCTAGTGTTGTAGCAACTTCAACTAAAAGTTTGTACAAATATATTGTTTAAAAAATCACTTTAGATTACAATTATTCCTGTGATAATGAATGTTTTGTTAATTTTCTATGACATAATTTTTCGGGAATACTGCTATAATAATTTTCAAACTTCGACTAGTTTTTGTGTTGACCTTGCATCCCATGCCTTTGTTCGAATTTCGATTACAGCGGTTTAAACGCGTAGACTTCAAATATTTAAGTAATTGTTTATTTGCAACGTGGATTTAACTTTCGGTATGATGTGTGTTGTATGAATATTCCAAAATATTCCCAATAACACGTACAGGTCTAAATGATTCGTTTCATCGTGTAGAAATAACAGGATGTCAATACTGAAGCATTTTAGAGTTATGATCACTGAACATTTGCCATTGTTCTCAGTCGGCATATTTTACTTTGAAAACGAAATTTAATTAACTGTTTGTGATCTGCTTACTTCCATTCCAATTTGAGGGTAAAACTTTACATTAACTGTGTTTGCTTGAATCACACATTAGGTTAGATAAATCGTAGTGATAAATACATCGACACATTAAGTAAGTTCGATATACTCACGACTCGGTATGATCGAGGCATAGTATTTCACGTTTCGATGCAAAATGGCGACTAGAGATTCTGCTGTGAAATCATAGAGGCAGCAATGTCGCCAGATGTTCTCACTCACCACTAGAAATGCTATGTGCTACCGGTCTTGTTTAGTTATATCGTCGTTGCATAGAGTCCTGTGGGACCAATGTAACTACAGGTATGTATAGGTCAGTAGATTCTTGTCTCTCACCAAATAATAACACGAATTAACAATAATCTACTCAGCGTGTAAACGAAGGTACACTGCCACCACGAACACGAAGCTGACACTGTAATCATCTGCATATTATTGTTATTTAAGGGGGAGGGGAGTTGACAACTAAAATTAGAACATTATTAACAGAATCCTGACTACGTCAAAGCACAGAGTAAGACTCTATGGTTTTCTTCTAAACTTAGTGCTGATGGAATGCCTGTTACAGCCTGCCGCTGAAGTATCAGGAGCAGAATATTGATTAACTACTTTGGACGGTTTCAGATGCTCTAACAGAACTAGCATAGTACAATTGCTTGATACGTCAGAAATTATCGCTTCCGACGAGACGTAAGGCTTTTCTACCTCACCTTCAATATAGTACACAACTTTTGACAGCTTAACAGACGCAACAGTGACAGCCGGCAAATGTCTACAGGTCATTCGGGATAAAGTGAGCACTAAAATTTTAACCTTCGATAAACATCACTAGTCGTTACTGCATGTAATGTAGTTGCCTTACTGCTAGTATGGTTGGCAGTGAAATTACGCAATATAGTTCCGTGTGTTTTCTAATTTATATACAACAATACTGAAATACAAACAACCTATATTGACATTATTGTATTTAATAGAATTAATAAACTTAAAAAAACTATATATTCCTACCGACTGCACAGTATATCTCACACGCGCAAACATCAAGTGACGTGTCCAGAGAGGGTAGACATTCCCCGTTGTTAGCCATTACGGGCGGAAAGATACGAATTGGCTGAAAATAGAAAATTATAAGAGTTTTTTCAGGGCTCACTTTATTCCGAACCGATTATACATGCACCCAGAACTGCACAATCTACGTACAGCGACCAATAATACCGAAGCAGGAAGGTATAACACCGTATAACTATAATCAATTACTTCCCAGGAACATCTGAATTTCGCAAAGGAAAAAAATGTGCACCAGCTTGTTTACAGAACTTGCGTGCACACCTACAGCTTAGCTTCTTGGTTATTGGCAGCGTGTTTTTGTACAGAGACGATTGTTTGATTTCAAAGTGTCAATCAGAATAAAGTCACTGCAACACAGCACGTGTGATATTTGCTGGTAGAACTCCAAGACGACAAGAGATAAGAGTCGAATCACTGTCTATGAAGCAAGGCTGTATAAGTACACACAAGGCACTGAAACAAGCTGGTAAACAAATCTTTCGCGAAAATCAGGCGTGGACATCTGTTGTCGTCGAGGATAGTCTACTATTATCGTCTGATTCGTTGTTTCGTCTACCAGAGATAAGAAAAAAGTACAGATGGAGCATTAGTAGCCGATACTGAGGCCAAGCTGACTTGTTTATTCAGGTTGCAATATGGCGGAGTGCAATCAGCTGTTACTATAGATGTATTGAGAAACGAGGTTATGGTTGGCATTGGCCAACCCACAGTCGCATTATACACGTTGCTCTGGTAATAAATAACATTTTTAAGTTACAAACATGGCAGATGGGCTCCTTCCTCCTCCTTCCGTCTCAAGGATTCATACTCCTCGCCCTAGAACGTACCTTATGCTCCATCTGTATGTTTCACTAATCTTCGTTGTCTACAACCATTTCTGTGTCTTCCTCGTTGTCTTTGTCCATCATTGTCGCCTTTATTATAATCCCTGCCTGGTCCTTGTCTGTTTGACTTTTCCTTGTTTTTTTTTTTTGTTTGTTTCCATTATACTAGTATATACCGACTATATTCACATTTCGGAAAGGAATTACTTGGATGTTTGCTGACTACAGCCATTTCTGGCTTTTTTTTTCTTTGCTCATGTTCTCGTGCTTAGTCCTCTTATGTTACTGTGAGTTTTCTGCGATACAATAACATGTACTAGTAATGGCGTATATCCAACAAAATACTTCAGTTTGTCACTATATACTTACTACCTGCAGCTCGCTGGCCGCCAATATATTACCTAAGACCCTTCTCACATCATTTTTAATTACACGTGTTTGACCATCATTTCTAGTCCAGATTTTGTAATACATGTTCAAATTTACAGACGTAGGTAACATCCATAGCCTCTTCAGACGATAAGGCAAACCTGTGAACAAGATTCATTTATATAGCGTTTTGAGCTCTATTACGTAAATAGCTTTCCCTGATGCGCCGCTCAGTCTTACTTTTAATGCTTCTGCAGGTTAGGAAGATAATCTAATTTCTTACAGACAAGTTTCCAAGGGAACATTTCTGATACCAGTTGCAGTGGTGTTGGTAAGGGGTACAATAAACTACGAACTGGAAATAGAATTAACTAATTCATTTCAGCTTTTTAATTTTATTCGTAAAAACTAAAATCACCTTCCTATAAAGGCCTACTTAATGCTGGAAATGTCTACAATTGATTTTGAACCCTTACCGAACCCTGGCAATTAGCAAATTAAAACTTTTAAGCTCCCTAACCAGTAGTATAATGGTGCACGGCCATCTTTAATTTACAGTATTTCCCCCGCAAACACGTATTTCTTAAACCTTGTGCTTTTCACATTTAATACACAAAATTTTATTCTAATCTAGTACACCTGTTTATATTGGTAGATATAATCTTTATTTCCCTATAATTTCACATTTGTTAAAAGATAAGAAATAGCACGATTTTTGTTATCTTCTAACAAATGCCAGGTAATATGAAAGTAACGTATTATCCAACAATGTAAACAGGCCTAATAACTAGGGCAAATATTTAGAGCATGAAAAATCGAAATTGTTGACATGCCTTTAGGAATTCTTAGGAGGATAATACTGAGAAGAAAGATAACCTTTATTAACATAATCTTCACGGCAGAACTGCCGTATCAAAAGCTTCGGTCTTCTTCTCGAGACGACAATGACAAGCTTCAATAATTACAACCAAAAACAACTATTATCACATCTGCATTCATTTAACGTAATTGCTGCTTGCCTACGAAAACAAAGTCCACCCCATATAAGAATTCCGTATTTTGACAGCCGATATTACCAATATTTGTAACACATGCCAGAATAAAATACCATTTAAACAACCGGACGTGATCGTATGGCCTGAACCACAAATCAGTTAACTTCCATCGTCGACGTTGAAAATAGTTTTTATTATACGTGAAAAATAAGCAAGGCATTTTGGAGGATCCGTAATATATTAACAAGGCTCCGTATCCAGCATTAGTCAGTTAACTATTTTATTCTATTCAAATTGCGTCATTTCTATGATTATTTTACAAACTACCGCACCATTATCAGTCGACGTGTACTGGCAACCAAACACAGGACGGCAATGTTGCGAGCGTACACTGAGACTTTTCGTGTGTTCGTGTGTGTTTGTGATTTGTATAAGGTGTTATTTAAATACTCTGTGTGTATAATTAATGCACTGCAACGCAGGAGAAAAAAAAAACCGGCCGGAAAACGCCAACGACAACGAGATATTAAGACGTGTTTCGGAAGACGGGAACTGGAAAAACGGACCGCCCGGCAGCTTGGCGTGTCAAAAATAAATAAATGAATAAATAAATAAATAAATAAAAAAGTAAGGAGCATGTAATCCATCCAGAGAAAGGTACTACAGAAAATATACATAAATAATACGTTACGTATAATTTATTTTAACAACGTTTTTGGGTAAACACGATTCTTGTCGAATGCCTAATAAATAAACATGTTTTTTTTTTCCAAGACACCAAAGGAATAAATTATTTTTATACGAATAAGTACATGTTTAATTTTTTTAGCAATTAAGTTGTACCAAAATGATTTAAAGCTGATCTGGGCAATTAGGCCTACCTATATGTTTGTTTACTATCTCTTACACTTTATGTTAACATATTATTTCTGTTTAGGTAATCATTACTCTAATATGAAATAATTTTCCATTAACAATGCCACCTAATCCTAGTAAGATTAATGCGAGCAGCCAGTACCTACTTGTCTCGAGATCTAAAAATAACTAAAAGAAAATCACAACACCTTTAGGATTTTATAGCAATAATATACCTTTACTTCTGACAATTATTTGTTTATCAGCTGGAAAGCACATGGTGGCGGAATGACACAAAATGTGTTTGTTTACATAGTTCTACTGTCTTATGATCTGTCAAAAAATTGAATTATTATACGGTATGGATTGTAAAATGTACTAAAAGCAAACGTTTCGTTACGATTAGCAAAAAAAAAAAAAAAAACTCTGGGTATTGGATGTAAAATCCGAACTGAAAATAATGCAGAACTAGATAACTAAGTAGCTAGAGATATCTAACGGTAACGTTAAACATTGTTTTTGTCATATACACACATTTATAAATATATATAAATAAGGACAATCATAACTTAAGGGTAGTGTAGACATCTGCAGATAACTTAAACTTGGAAAAATTAAGTAACCTAGTTCTTGCACTAAACTGACGATATACGAACGTTACTATTGATGTATGGGAAGCAATTTTACCATACCTAGTTTTTCAACACTCCTGTACTTCGGTGTGCCAAATTTACAGATAATTAAGTTTTACAGTACACAGTCAAACAGTTAACTAGACATTGCAAAATCTCGTATTTTTACAAAAATTATAAATAAACTTCCCCTAGGCCTATATTTTAACTGCTGCTTGCAAGAAGGTGGCACCATGGTACTTTACTTGAGTACGTTCAGGATCCCACTCTGTGTCTTGGTCTGGGTGGTTCAAGTCTCATGCCTCCTACGAGCACACACCCCTCCTTTTTTTTCTCACAAACCAGCACATTACGTTGCTACGCATAATTCATAAGTTCATATCTAATGGTACTCATAATACGTAAGCTAGAAACACTACGCTCAGTTTTCTTTTCGGAACATTATTCCAGGTCGATACATTAAATAACCTATAGAGTCGTTGTGGATAGAATAGCACAGTCAGGTGATGTTTTATTCAGGGCTGTTTCATCGCCAGAAGGTACAGTCTTCAGTGCATAAATGATTAGCCCTTCTCTCAAATACACTAAAATAGAATACCTGTAGTCGGAGTTCCTGAACATGCACACGGGCAATCATCCTTCGGAAAGATCATTGCATACTGCCTTCTAGCTTTTTTAAAGTCACACGTAGTAAATCATCATTTAACCACTTAAACTTATATCCAAACAAAGAAATTGAAACGATTTATTTAGAGTATTATGATTTCCAATAAAATATGCGTGAATTACTTAAGTGAACACCAGAGATGATGTATTGCAGGAAAACTCGACTATTATGGTGTAGCATAGTCAGTTCGGCGCCGGACTTTGCTATGAGAGGTCCTGGGTTCGAAACCTGGCACTTACATGGATGCTGTGTTGTCCCTTTATCTCACTTCAACCTCATCGGGTCTTAAGATCGCGCTCTCACCTCATCTCGACTGTTCTGGGTTACAACGTACGTTCTGCTTATCAAGAAATTACTGGCTTCCGTTTGTAAGTGGTGCTGCTACCATATTTTATTAAACCAATAACAACCCCGTTATTGTAATATGTGATGCCTGTTTATTTCCAGCGAATTTCCAAATAAATACGGCAATTATCAACTTGTTAAGACGGAAACCGTTAGTTGTTGAACACAACGTAGCTAAAAAACTAAAACGGTGGTAAAGTACGTCCGGAAAGCAAAGTATGCAAGAAGCGGTAAACTGTCAAGAGAATGCCAGAAATTCTGGAGTCACAACGCACGAATTGTACTTTTCTGGAAAACATTAAACAACCGATCAGAATTTATCAAAAACATTGAATTTAGAACAGCTGTACAAGTGAGACACTAGCGACTGAGCCACAGTTTATCAGGCTAGTATTTGATTTAGCAAACCTGCATGAAAACATTCACGGTACATTGTCACATGTACAAGTGTCCACTCACTGGAGCAGGAACCAATGTACAAGTAGCTGACGACAGGACTGTGGAGTCTAGCCGTCAGGTCGTTGAACCCGCGACATTTCCGGGTTTACACTAACAAACGCAGACTCTTACAAGATTTATTTACCCTTAGAGATGGTGAAAAACCGCGAGAATGTTTCTTGCCAGGGTATTCTGCAAATCAGTGTAGCCTCCTGCGTCATGTATTATTGGCCGATGGTTATGTGGCACAGTCTAGTTGTTTACACCAGAATCTCAGAAGTTCAGTAGTAGTGCACTAGAGATATCGTTGGCCCAGTCAAATAGGGACTCGCC
This sequence comes from Medauroidea extradentata, assembly GCA_003012365.1. Classification (NCBI taxonomy): domain Eukaryota; kingdom Metazoa; phylum Arthropoda; class Insecta; order Phasmatodea; family Phasmatidae; genus Medauroidea; species Medauroidea extradentata. Next base: position 26,932 of record PNEQ01113014.1, read on the forward strand.
AGTAATGAAATAAAAGCGTCAGAAATGAACACATTACATTGAAGCCTAGCAAACAGTCACCTTTTCCCGCGATAAATCACCTCTATTTATGGGGCGTTTGCACACAAACTGAAGCTGAACACGTTAATTCAGGAATGTGTCTGTGTACACACAGACACACACATATTTTACATGTAGCCTAACCAACACATTTTCCAACTTTATTACTTAGGATTTTGGCTGAATGATGAACTATTTATGACGATTAAATTTTAAAAATTTAATTGCGGGTACAGAGATTAAGCAAAATGATTGCGTCACTTTGGTAAATATTAACTCACACAGGTGGAATAAGATGATAATATATATGAATGCATCCCCCTCTTAATTTTTTTTCCTCCAATATACTGAGTTTTGAAAACATTCAGTTTTATAATAACGTTTAAGTTGTTTTTGAAGGCTTTGTGCGAATTTAGAAGAGCAATGCGATACCTTAAGTCGTTAAATACGTTCAAACATGATACTGATCCGTGTGCGAGAAGCGAAAGATAAATATATAGGCGTTACAGTGAAAAGCACTTCAAATACTTCAGCGCCTCTTAGCACGAATAGTGAAATTACTTTTCATTTCAAGTTTCTCCGCTTGAATTTATGCACATGGAAATTGCACTTAATACAACATGTTCTTTTTTGTTAATTTTACCTAAAGAAACATTTTGCAGCAGAATGTAAAGAGTGAAACTTCTAAGAGGATTCATTAGCGCTCTTAAGAGCCGTCGCCACCTTGCGCTTGAAATTTGTTGCAGTGAGCTGTAATAATCCTTTTCTGTCTATCTACTTAACACACATTACATTGCGTTAATCTATGTAAAAAACTCGGCTTTAAACTATGTCCCTATAAGTTTAAACATACAATACCCTTATTAGAAAGAATGCTTCTCCCTCCCCCTCCCGCCCTCTTATTAGAAAGCTTGATAAGCGTGATCCTCCCTCCCTCCCACAAAACGTCTAAAAGACTTTTTTTCAGACTGTCGTGTGGAAAACATCTACCGGATTCGTAAAACACAAAGAAACAGACATGCACTGGACTTCAAACCAAACTTCCCAAAAATAAAAATATAATTCAACTCTAAAAGCATTAATCCATAACTGTAGGTTTCTTGAAGCCAATTTGCGAAAATCAAACAATAGCAATCCTAGACAATAGTTTTAGCTAACGTTTTAAACATAAGTGTTTCCAGTGTTACGAACTTCTGAGGCACAATCTCTGACGCCGGAACCTCGTGCATTTAACTGCGGCGCAAGATATCACGCGGAACAAATTAGTAATTTTGGATAAATAGTTACTCATAAAGTTAGTAAATACCATTCTCTACGATTGTCATTGAGTATTTTATCCATATTGGTTTCGAAAAAAACGTAGGTATCGATTGATGTTTTCATCGTTTATTTATCTGCCACTTTAAGAGTTCAATAGGAAATAGAACAAAGGTAAAATACTGTCAATTGACTGCCTGGTCAGCGACATCCTTGGCTCTCCATCGGTTTTGTGCCTCACACACCCATATACAGCATATCAAGGGAGCACCTTTATGGATTCCAAAACACTGGCCGTGTAAAAAATGTGCAATGCTAGTTAGCGAGCTGAGTGTGTGCATGTATTTTAAGTAGGGCCAACTGTTCCGGCATACTGCATGTTGCAACGCCCATTAAATTTTTTAGGCTACTCAATTCTACCCCATTTTGAACAATCATACCCCCTTTTTCCCAAACCAAATTAGTTTATTTTTGTAGAAACCAACCATGGTCGCACGCACAATTTACCCAAATGTTATCATTATTTTTTTTTTAGTACGCCATTTTGCCCCCTCACTTGTTTTCTACACACAAAAAAAAATACAAACATTCACGGACACGCGCACAACTCACCAAAGTTTTTTCGTCGCAATCAGATCAATGGTATAGAAAAGCATAGACAATGAACTAACATTATTTATATGTGGTAGATAATACAACATGTCCAAAACTAACCATTACATAAACCAAATAAACTTGCAGTATTTTCAAGTTAAAAAACACACAGAAAGGGTTGTCTAACTTTCGGCTGACATACAAAGAGCCATAGCAATACCAAATACACTGCACAAGAGCATTCCCGTAAATCAGGCAAACGAATAAAATATATTTTTGACAAGTTCCATTTCCAAGAGGATTTCCTCATTGTGGGATTAACGGAATGCAATAAGTAAATAAATATAAATTACGGCGCATACAGAGACGGGTGACATGAACACAAATCATGCATGGAGGCCACTGCCAGCATGTGTGTGTATGCAGTGAGTGACATACACACACGTCACAAATTGTATTACTCCCGACATAACGCGTTAGCTCATGATTGTATAATGACAACGTACTTCTCAGAGCGTGGCGGTGACAACACCCAGTTACGAAGTTACGACGTGGCAATATCGACTAATGACGATGACAACAGCGAATCCGCTTTGACGTTATCCACAAATAACGTAAATATAGGCTGAAAGGTTGGCAGCAGTTAACCAAAACGTAAAGCAAATGGCTACCTTGCCTTAGATCATCATAACATTAAAACATATGGTTTGTTTAGAAGATAAGAGTTTTACAACTAACAACTAACCCATCTTCCAATCCGTCCTGATGACCTTTATTTTAGGGTCTTATGCCAATGAACCATTAGCGTAACGCGATTCTATAAAAATTCGCCTTAAATTGACGATTTGTTAACCACATTCATAGAGTACAGAGTACGTTGCTCACAGAAAATGAAGCAAATTTAAATGTCATGTGCGTAGACGCAGTGCTACATCTACTGTTCTTTCTCGGTCTTTTAGGTTACGAAAAACTTTACACAGGATTTTTAATAGGCATAGTGAAAGCGAGTGAGAGAATTTGATCAGCGCTTAACATCGAGATCTTCAGCACTGGTGAGGGGTGATATGAGGTGGGAATTGAGCAGTGCCGAAATGAGAGGGGCGGGGGAAACTGGACATTCCCGAGAAAACCAGCCGACCTACGGCATCATCTGGCACGATTCCGACTTGAGAAAATCCAGGGACCAACCCCGCCGGGAATCGAACCTGTATCGCCATTGTGGGAGGCGAGTGGTCTGAGCATTCGGCCACCGCGGCCCCTTAAATAGGTATAGGCGAGTATAATACAACTTGATCTTAAATATAAAGTAAACATATTATATGTTCACCGCAGAATCTAGACTGAGGCGTGACACATGTGATGTATAGCCCTTAGCACGTCCAGTCCACGGAAGCGCAAAACACGTCCACCAAGACGGCCAGTTCATCAATAACGATCAAACAAGTTACACACTCAGGAAAAAAGTTTCCTCTTGCCATTTTTATGTGTTTTCTTGGCAAGTGAAATGAATGAAATAGGCGTTTGCAGGGTGATACGAAATGCTATGAAGTAGCTGTTTCATAATCTTGGTCGCATGCGGCCGCGCACCAATTAAACGCCACTGCATGCTATTTGCACCGAGGCAATGGAGTGCAGATGCACAGCAAGTAAAACGGGCCTTGACTTGCACATTTAGTCACAGTTGGAACTGAATAGACCCCCACGTTATTTAGCCAGGCTTGCGCGAAAAAAGCAAATATACTTGTGCCGAAGTATTTGTTAGGCGCGTATTGTGCCCATAGACATCCGTTTGTCCCTAAGGGTGACATAGAATGTACGTAAACGGGAGATACCAGAGAAAATCCACCGACCAGCGACATCATCCGACTCGATTTCCACAATGCGAAAATCCGCTACCGACCCCGCCGGGGATAGAGACAAACAGGGCAGAAGGGTGTCCCTGATGATATTGAGTAAAAAAAATTACGAGACGCGATCGTTCCTTTTTTGACGAAAAGACTTAACGTCGGTTACATTTGTAGGTCTACGAAAATAATACAAACATTTAAACTACGCCCCAAAAGTGGAGCGTAAAAATTCAGCATGTGTACATAAACATAATTTTCAGGCTCCTCAAAATGGTCAGCAACAGCTTGTCAGTCTTCTTGATAAACAAAGCAAAGAAAGCTGCGCAAGGCAGTTGGGCGACTTGCGTGTAGAGGCGAAACAGTATTACATGCACTGGTGGGCGTCACTCTTCGCAGACCTCACATGTACATGGAAACACTATAATAAGTAACCAGCTAGAGTGAGGTAAGTTTGCTACGTCACATGACCAGGTTTTGCCAATCACCTTGTCACATCTAGACGGCTACAAGTAATTCGGGATTTTAAGATGGCGTGAATTAAAATAATTTTATGCACCTATTAACCACTGTACTAAATACGACAGCAGACAATATTTATACGTTATTTTGTTTACATTACGTATACTTGGTTCATGCCTCTTTCTCCGACATTTAAAGCAGGGTATATTCAGTTTCACTTCCCTGTGGTTTTGGATGCCTACTGTTACTTTGAAAAATTTTAAGCTAGGTCCATTGCATGTTCCTAGAGTAGTTTCATACGAACACCGTAAGTAGTTTTACAGACTTAACAGGTTGAAACAGCTGTTTTTAGCCATATTGAGGAGCTCCGAAATGATTTTTCTAATCGACGTGATGCTTTGAAACGACCCTTCAGTCATCGTTTGAGGTTTATTTTCTTTTCGTACATACACATATTGGGCATATGTGGAATAGTTTCTTAAAAAAAAAAAAATTACGAACACGTTGCAACACATTTTATGCGCGTGGTAGACAAGCCCCTTAATTACTATTCTAGACCAGGAGATGTTCAGAAGTGCTCCGCCTATACTCGAGAGTATTGTTATAACCGGCTGCATTGTAGCGCGGGACTGAGGGGCTACGGGGGCGGCAGTGTTTACCTCGGGGCGCGGGGCGGGACGTCCTTCGTGGCGCGCTAAATACAGTCAGAGCGGGCTATTCGCGTCGCGGCGGCCGCGCTATTCCTGTCCCTGGGGCGGGCGGGCGAGTTGATAACCAAGGGGTGGCTAGGGGGAGGCCACGCGCGCCGGCGCCGTCCCACCCCATCACGTGACGAGCCACGCATTCCTCTCGCCCGGAACTTAACGCTTAACGCTTCATTTACTGACATTGTAACAACACTTAGCTGAGAAATATTTTAGTTGGCAGCGGAAATTTTATCTGGGTACAGCATAGTTTCAGAAATAGAAACTTAACATGTTAACAGATCGCGCGCGGTAGATAAATAAACGTTCAATACTCCAATGATATCCACACTTTTTTTAAAAATTCAATACAAAAAAAAAACTACAATCCTAAATAATGACTTTACATAACTTCATAAACAATTACCCAGAATGATGCATTTGTTAAGAGGATTGGTGCATATAAAACCTAAAAATTGTTAAACTGCACGTGGCGCCATTTATAGAGGCTTCTGTGGGATCCTGCAAGATATTACGTGTCATTGCAACAACACTGGTAGTTGCAACTACATTTATGAGGATTTTGTACGGACTTCTGAAGTTAACGCATACTTTCAGAGTGCCCGTTCGTGAGCACATGTATTATGTCATAACATTATCAACAAGGGAGAAAATGAAAATAAATGATTTACTTAATGACTTGAAGTACTTGTAGCAATGTACTGAACTATCAGTGGTTGCCTAGAGTGAAGCGATGTTTAGTATCTAAATATTTCATTTCAATATAGTGCATTGTTTTACTGTAGACAACTACTGATTGGCCAAATCAATAATATAAGTAATTAAAGTCATTAAGTAAAGCTTTTATTTTAATTTCCTCCCTCTTTGATGACACGACACACGTGCTCACGAGTGGGCGTTATGAAAGTGTGTGAACTTCTAGTCCTCGCGAACATCTCAAATGCAGTTGCAACTACCAGTGTTGTTGTCAGGTCATGTAACTTCAAGCAGGTTATCACACTGGCCACTCTAAAAATCTAGCTCAGAAAGTTGGCAAAACTATTATATAGGATTGCTGTTTTTTTAATTTTGCTAATTGGTTTCCAGAAACCTACAATTTTAAACTAATGCTTTTAGCGCTGCATTATGTACCATGTCCTCTTAATAGTTAGAATTGCAATCACCGCGTCTCTATAAAAAAAAAAACCACTGCAGTGTTAATAACGAGTTTGGCTCGCCACTAACTGGCGATACTACACCACAGACCTACGCTTGAAGTGATATTCACTCCTCCAACAATTACTCAAACAAGTATGTATTATTTCTGCCAACAATAACCTTCCCCCCCCCCTTCTATACTTCAATACGTGCCCTGAACCCAGATGAAAGGGAAAGTAATAGTCAGGATTAAAATAAATGTTTGCTATAAACTCTTTAGTCTCCTCTTGACCCATAGCACGCATTAACATTTCTGAAGTAAAAAATATTTTTCCCTAAAAAAAAAAAAAAAAAAAAACTTCTGTCGGAGCTGTATTTTTTCTACTTTTCCATAACATCGCAGGGCAAAAAAAAAAAAAAGGAAAGGAAGTTCATCATTTTATGACGTGTCACACGCAATGTGAACTATTTTTATTGTGTCTGTTGGTTCTTGAGAAACATTCAGCGCAGAACTGCCCCCTTGAATAGTGCTGTCTTGAGTCGGTTACGAAAAATGTCTGGAGGAATACGTGCTATATATGGTTGCAAAAACTATTTCGTGAAAAACAGCTCGAAGTCTTTCTTCAGATTTCCAAGGGCCCGAGACATGTAAGGGTTTATTCGCTAATTACATTTATATACATATCGGCAATAACTAATTGGAAATATTATTACAAATAAAATTAGTCAAATTTTGTTATCTGCCAACAATGGGTCCTTAAATGTCAGCGAGAAGATATTGATGATGTGTTTAGAAAACACGGTCCTGAATACATGGGTAGAAGCTATCGAAAGGGCTCAGAACATTTTGATCCTGCTTGCTTCAGAAATCTCAGATTACCAAACCAGGCGTAAGTAAGATTCTCAGATTCTATTCGGAAAATATTTAAAGAGAATATACCTGGTGCATGAACTTCGGTGCTGCAGCACGTAGGAATTACATTTTTTTTACTGGTTAACCTGTTTTCAATACGAACGTCATTTTCGAACTAATGGTCAATTATTTTTAAAAAATCCAACACGCATATTATAAAAACAGCTTTGAGCGCTCCCCTTTCCTCGCGAAGTAGCTGAAAACCTTATTTTCAGTGCTGTATCTAGAAAAAAATCTTTTGATTGAAAAAAATATAGCGCACTTTGGATTCCATTCCATATAATTAATAAAATAAAGTATAAGGCCACCACTTAGTGTCCTAAAGAAAAAAAAAAGACGACAATATTATAACGTTGTATACGAATTTAGTGTTCGCTAATAAAGGCGGCCAGGCTGATTACTCGCATGTCATTACAGTCTTTATCGTTTCCATGCTTCCACGTCTCAAACGTGTCAAGTACACGACGTATATACCACTTTTAATAACGGAAATTAGAACAAATTTTAAAGTAATCAAATTATTAAATACTAACCTTACAGTTTGCATTATTGTTGGACTGATGCCTATCTTACGAGAGGGAAAGAAAGGAAGGGGGAGCACAAAGACTTAAAGAATCCGAGGACGTATTTTCATGAATATTGACATATTTTCATTTTATTGGGTGTTAAATATAATTTATACAATAGTCATGCAGTTGAAATAACGAGAATATCTTTCCACGGAAATATTATTAAGAAACATATACTATGTGTGTTTTCTTTATAAGCATGTAGTTTTTGTACGGTTTGAAAGAAGTGAAAGTAACGACCACTGTCTTCAGGTTGTGTCATTTATTGATTACAGACTGTTTTTTTTGTGAATCTTTAAACATCTTATGTAAGTCAATTTGTAATTTTATAAATACAAAAACTGCAAACCTAAAAATCCCGGAATGGTATTTAGAAAATAGCAAAAAATTTAGCATAGACGTAAAGGTATATGTACTACCATCATAATTCACGCTACTAAGTGAAAAAAAATATTTTTGATTATTGTAAGATTTATAAATGAACTTCAATGAACCCAAAAATAACAGAAAAGTCAGCACCTGTGCGGTTACCGATCCCATATACATAAAGCATTAAATAAAATATTGACATATTGTAAAGTTTACAATAAGTAAAGTTTAACTTGTTAATTTTTTTTTTCATATGCGTATCAGTTGGCATTCAGTACACTAGTCATCTAGTAATCACAACAACCATATAAATATACATAATTTAATTAACATAGATTGCAAGAATTTTATTACAGTATATACTTTGTAAATTTTGTTCTGTTTCAAATTATTCAAAAACAGCGTACCAACATTGAGATTATATAGCAAATCACAGAAACCATGTCAGTACGGACTTAACACTGTGTTGATGTATGTTATATTAAATGAATTTTAGTAGTAGGCCTATTTCAAACTAGGAATGTGAAAATGTATTTCAATTATGTTAGTCATTAGTAAATTTGAAATGTCAATACGTAGTCTTCCAGCCACCTGTACTGATTGTAACTGCCTAATAACGGTTTATTTGTAACATAACGTTGTATTAAGCGTTGTCAGTACTTCACTATAAAATTATTTTCAAATTTGGAATTCTGAAATACTTTGTTATGTGTAGTGTAACAAGTGGATAAAAATATTACAAATGTCTGCTAGAGAAATATACATACTTACCCAAATTGTATTTTTTGAAGTGCAGGGATGACTACTAGTGGTCTAATATAGCCAACAACCTTTCGGTTTGATGACTGTTCTGTATTCTCTTTTAGCGTATTTGCTAGTTTGACGGGGATGAGACTGATTTTACATACACCAGCGTGTTGTGGAAGCGTCGGCTTTTGGTCTCGTGACAGCACTGCATCGGATGGTAGGTGTTAAAAATATTTACCTGTAACATTAAATGACAATTTTTTTTTAAATGAGTAAATCAATACAGACATTATCGCCACAGATGTATGGGTAAACGTTCCGAATGTTCAACCTATGATCTAACCACATACTCTTGTGTTCAACAAGCTTTGTGCTCATAACGCCTAGAAAACATCTAAGATGTAGCCTACACTACATTTTAAGCCCTTAACCTATCAAGGGCGAGTTATTATATGTCAACACAACATTAGCGGAATCACAAGTAAAACTAACAAGGAAATATGTACGACGTATAGTTTACGGGGATTGCTAACTGTGTAAGTCGTCCTTGAAAAGTGAAGAGCGGAAACATGTTAGGCAGTGATAAATTGTACAATACTTGCGGGAAATTTTGTATACGATAAGGAACCCTAGAATTCGCCGATTCGAAATGTCCGCATCTTTTACATTTAATACAAAACGAGTTGACATTCTGTTAAGTATAGATATTTGCAACCTTCTGATGCAGTGCTTGAGAATTTTGAAACGCGTAATTAATTAGCACGCAAAAATTTATGAAAAAAGGTTGCCTTGGTAGTAATCACTAATACTGACCGATACATTATAAATGTCATGTTTAGTTAAAAAGTATCAGTCGTTGCCTGGAAGATACGTTACTTGTACCTCTGTCATGCATGACGAGTTAATTCGCAAGTCAAGTCGACAGGAATTTGTCTCGTTGACACACTGAGAAAAAATTTTGTTGGTGCAAACAAAATTTGTTTGAATCAACCAAATCATTTTTTTGTATAGGGACAATTAGATATTTGTTTGCTCGTACCAAATTATTTTGTTTTCTCTATTTGTTTGAGACAAATAACTGAATTTTGTTAGCAGTACCAAATATTTAGTTGGCCATAAAAATATTTCGTTGGTCATATTAAATGCACACGCAATATTTTAAGAACTAAAAACAAATATATTTTATAATCTTAACAAATTTCTGAAATTTTAAGACCTAAAAAAAATATGGTTGGACCGGGATTTGATCCACTATCCCTTCGCTTACTTCTTTCTAATCATGACCTAACCAACAGAGCTACGAGTGCTTCTTTTATATGTGATTGTTATATGTATAGGGATAGTTAGACCTAATATTAAATTACAATGGTACTGCTTTATTTTCAAACATTTTTGTCTTCCGTCTGCGAAAATGTAAACGACGTCAAGTAATATAACCAAATTATTGCCGTGCACCGCAGCACAAAGAACGAGACGTGCAACTGCGGTGTTTTTCAAGTTTATAGCATTTTCCGTTGTGATCGATCGAATAAACCACTTTAAAATTGTTATAGCTAAAATTAAGATACTTTAATAATGCTGATTAACAGTTTAGACGTCCTACTTGTCGAACAAGCTTATACTTTGAAAGTTGAGGTATACAGCGTTCGCCATCTTTTCGCTCACGCACGCCAGCCTGCCATCTTCCGCAAGTCAACCAAATGGATTTAGTTTCGCCAACAAAATCATTTAGTCCATCGAAAAAAATGTTTTGGTTCAAAGCACATCACTTATAACTAACAATATCATTTTGTTGGTAAGCTGTAACAAGTTGTTTGTTTACACAAAATATTTATTCGACGTCCATTAGTAACCAAATATACGTCTGGCACAAACAAAGTGCGTTTAAATGAATAATTTGGTCGAGGGAAATAAATATATTTGTTTGGAGGACTCCAAGTTTGGTCTTACCAACAAAATATTGTTTAGCTGAAGCAAACATCCCCCAAACAAATATATTTAGTATAAGGAAACAATTCTTTCTCTCAGTGCAGCGAGATCGTTAGCCAGTGAGTGGCACATTTTTAAACGAGGGTAAAAACTGGGAGAGCAATTGACCATGGCCTTTGTATTGCAACTAACCCAGCATTCACGTGGAGTGATTCCACTAAGCCTAAGAAAACCGAAATCATAAAGTCCGGAGCTGGGAATCAAATACGGATCTTTCTGAATGCGTGTTATACGTGTTATCGTAGCACCACCTTGCTCTGTCAACATACATGACTATAGTGTTACTATCCTACCGCAAGTAAACAACGTGATGGTAGTAGTATGGTGGTCGAACTAAAATATCTGTCGAGTATTGATGCTTTATTTGTAATGCGAAGAGTGGACATGGTTACAGCATGCGTTTGAAGTTTGAGCCTCCCATCTCCACAGATATATGAACACGATGTTTATGTGACTGGCTTATACGTTGCAACAATCCAGGATCAGCCTGTACCGTACAGCACGCAACTTGAATGTGTGCCAGAAAGTCTCCACATTGTCTACTTAAGCTTTTTTATACGCTTTCCGACGCTGAATTTGTTTCCAACGCTAATTTATGTGCCAAGTCATCTTCAAGTAACCTCACCCCCACGAGTATAATTCGGCTGGGTTTACGTCCGATGATATAGGTGACATCCTGGATACAATCTCGTTTCCTACATCGCTTCGGTTAATGTACAGCTGTGCAATGTCTTGCTGTGCGATAAAATTGTGGTGGTGTGCCATGACGCATGTTAAATGTTGCCTCGAAAACTTCAGTGATATATATGTCTTGAAGAACACAGCCTCGTGGCAGATCGTCGTTCAAGAAGCGTCGAGAGATGGTTCTCCTTAGCCGCTAGGGAAGAATGTTTGACCCAATTAGCATCTCAACGATAATCTCCACCCAAACTTTCAAAGAAAACAGACGTTGGAAGTGGAATTCCCGTATTGCATGTGGGTTGATGTGAGCCCACATACGCTCATGGATGTTGTTGACACCATGTCTAGTGAGAAATGCTTCATTAGTGTCGCACAAACCTGAAGCTTGCAGACACTGGCCTTTTAACTACTAACAATACCGTGTACGAGCACGCCGATCATGTGGGAAGAAACTGGTAGTGATATGTGCGCAATCTGTCTCGTCGTAAAATATGTGAGTGTAGACGATGACTCAGTGCATTGAAAAAGGCGTTGTAAAACTGTACGTCAACACTTTGGCGTAACCATCCTCAAATAAAAAGGAACACAGTCCGAAAACGCACCGTTACTGTAATACTGGTCTCATGACTTACAGTGCATGGTGTGTGAACTGGATCATGTTACTGCGGAATGGAATGATACATCGAACAATGTCAACCGTCCAATCAATACGACTCGTCTTGTATGTATCTACCAATATTAGCTGCAATGGCCTTCCACAGTGCACGATCACGCCCGCACTCAGTGCACTATGTACGCAATGTACTGTCAATTATAACTCTACTGCAGAACCATCTCTAATGACATGGCTGTCAACGAGATGTAAAGACACCACTTACCTTACTACTTAGTGAAGGTATTTTTGGACCTATGTTCACATAAAACGTCTTGTCCCTCTAGACGTGAGGGTTGTTCTTCCAAAATGGTGACGTGCAATTTTGCAACATTCTGTATACAATAAATTAGCCGGCAGCTTGTTTCGTCTCATTTTGTCAGGTGTTATGATTGATCTGTCAGCCGACATTATATCGCCGTTATTGTTGACATGATACATTCTTGTTCCAAAATCAAACAATGGTTAATTTTATTTCCATATAGCAAACACATCTACTTGTGTACACGCAAATGAACATTATTACATATTGGCATTAGATACGAAAAATTAAATATAAATATTTCTATGCTTAATTTTTTCTAAATAATATGGAAGGTTTTTTTTTTTTTTTTTTTTTTTAACTAGCATAGTTGCAATGTGAAACTGCAAGTCAGTAAATGACACGACCTAGTCACTAACAGTGTTTACCTCTTATGCCACATTTATAATGGTTCGTATAGCAACTCCCCACGTACTGAAACACAAATTTTTTTTTCTCCAGATATTTACTAAGTTAAGTATTCCGTTGTCCTTCCCCGTCAAGAGCTATACAAAACCCCTTCACTGTACATATGCTGTGAAGAACAGTCTGCTGTGTAATCTCCCATAGCAATGCCAGCTTACACTTTGTAAGGTAACAAAAATCAACGCTCAAGGCCTCGCTCTTTAGTTTTGCAGTGGTTTCGAAAATATATTTTAACGTAAATTAATAATATCACAAATTAGTTCTTACAGTTTTAAGACTTATGTATCATCGTTTGCATCGGAAATTTCTGTTGCAATAAACCAAACGGATTTTTAGATTTTTGCCCATGAAATATCACATATTTTGTAGTCAAAATAAGCCAAAATTAAGCAAAATAATTTTCTTGCTAGCAAACGGAACATTATTTTAAAAAACGCTCTGACAAAATTGTGTATCGTATGACTGTAAACAGTCTCAAACGTTTTTCAAAGCAATTGGTTTAAAAATATTTGAGCTATTTGCAATTGTTTGAAATAAATGAAAGACCATGGCCTTAACAACGCTTGGCCGCACAGTATCGTCTTAGCCGCCAGAAGCCTGAATTAAAAAGTATTGAACTAGGACAATAACATTAGCCAGGTTATCAATTGACACGTAATGTACGACATTGCCAATACATTGCCTACCTCCTAGGCAACCATAACTCATATTTCTGAAGAAATAGTCGGGATTAGCTGATACTACATAGGCGACCTTTTTTCGTCGTTTTTGCGTGTTAATTATAAACATCTCACACCACATTTATTCAAGCATACGGCTACAAAGTGCGAAGGTAATACGGTGCAAACCCAACTTAATGTAACAGACGTTTCTCTGTAACAGGGCCGTGGTCAGACCACTCGTCTCCCTCCACTACAAATTGGGTTCGATCCCCAGTGTTGTCGGTCACCGGATTTTTGCAAGTGGGTGCCGCACGATGTCGCTGGTTGGCGCGTTTTCTTGGGGATCTTCCGTTTCCCCCGCCATTCTCATTTTAAGGCCTCATTCCATGACATCCTTCCGAGCAAGCAGATGTCTACGGGTGACTAGGGGGCCGATTAAATATCGCATTTTATGAGTGCAACGTAAAATTTGCACGTGCGTTGCGTCTGGTTGCGCTGCACTGGAATTAAATACTCATGTACATGCAATATAAGACCCGTTAAATTTATCTGCACTTGCGATGCACTGCGTCGGTATAAAGTAGGTACGATGTGCAATAACCTGATCTTCAGGTATCCTTCTCATACGATACTTATTTAAATTTTATTGATTTGTCTGTAACAGTGTTTTATGTGGCTACATGCAATGTGCCCATTTCCCTGAATGTTGCTTCGTGTAGGTTAACAGCAAGTAATTTCCAATCACCACTTTCGAGGTGTTTACCAACCTTAACCACCGGAGGCTAAGTTTTCCAAACGATTCCACTCACGCCGTTTTAGCGTATAGTAACGATTTATCCTGTATTTAAACGTCTGGCCAATGTTCCGAACACCTATCCTGACAGTTCTCATATTCGATCTCTCAGGAGTTTATAGCTATATTATAACTGCCAAATGCGACGGTTTCGACACATTGCGCCTAGTTCGCCAACATATACAAAATACCTGAACTTTCAGTCACAAGTACAAAATCAGATGTAAGAATCTTAGCATTCGCCCACCATTACTTTGCTGTAGTCCATCTACAAGATAATAACACTGCAGTACAAATAAGATAACGTGAAATGATATAAGTAACATGGGAATGTGACGAATAAAACAAATCCATAATGTATATATTTAATGTGTGCTATAAATGACTCTTGTATATTTTTACACCTGTATATCAAGTAATTTCGTTGAGTCACGCCATGATACGGCGTAAGAAACGTTATCTAATCAATCATTCTCAAGGTAACTAAGTTAAATGATTGCTCAAGACACACACGCAAATGTCGTCTATTGCCAACTGATTAGTAACAGCACTTCTGTCGTAATTTCATGCATTTTATATTTGCAATGGCGTTTTAATCTAGTGTACGTTATTTTCTTCGCTCTAAGGGATTACATACTACTAGTGCTCTCAACAACTGAAAGAGCTGGTTTGCATATCTAGTACTTCCAAACACAGGTCTTGGTAACAAATTGTTGCTGGTAAGTTTCGCGTATTACAACCAATCAGCCCTCGCCGGTGGCGTGACTTACACTTAATTATGTTTCCTAGTGCTTATTACACTCTACCTTGTTTCTCACTTAATGTCCTTGTAGCCAACTTCATGGAAAGCAATTAACATTAAAACAAACCCAAATACTCGCGGTTCAGCATGACGGAATATCGAAAACTGCATCGGAGATCATTATAAGGTATGCTGTGGTATCAAAGGTCAGGCCTATGACTGAAATTTATTAACTAATGAAGCAAAAATATTTTACAAATTCACGTTAGCTTTTTACGGAAATTAACTACTTGGCTTGAGATTTCTGGTTGAACATTTGTCCCTAAAATATAACCTTAGAGCCTAAGATTTTAAATTTAGTCGCTACAAGCCAGCGCTGGCATCAAACTTGCTTAAATATGTACAGTAACAAAACAATATATGCCTACATAAAAGTATGTTATTTTCCTCGACAGCGCGGCGGCGGTGTAGTGGACAAATCATTCACCTTCCACTACAACGATCTAGGTTCTATCTCCGGTGGGGGACACTCCCGATGTTCGTTTGCGGGATATGTGGCGGACATTGACGTTGGTCCTACTCATTTTATCAGGGTACTCACATTCCCTTCCCCTTCAACAATCAACGCCACCAGTCCTCACCTCACTTCTTCATTACCACTTTTGTTGACGTTTTCAAAGGATTTTTTTCTGGTTTTTTTGCGAGTAAGAAAGCAATTCAGTGCCCGGAATTTTACACACGACACTCAGAAATTTCGCACGAAGTTCGGTTAAAACAGATTTCAGTGTTTTAGGTACCTAACATTTAAAAAATTAAATTATTATTGCGAAAGTAATTGCTTGGTAAATAATTATTTAAGGTAGCATTCCGTAATACATTACACATATGGAAAAAATGGAACTCATTTGAAAAGTTACTAAGATAGGACTCTTAGGCTTAATGTCCCAGAACAACTTGGAAAGTTCATTGAATTAAGTATTTTGTTTAAACATCAGGTACTGCAGGTTTACCATGTTCGATTTATAACAGTCGGTAGGTGCCAGAGATGTGGTAGGCAACGCTAATTTATTGTTACAAGTTTGGGCAAGGTATGCTGAGAGATGGAGGTCTTTGGTTGAATAAAAGGAAATAAGTACGAAAACTTAATTTACTTACAACTATCTACACCAAAAAAGTTTACATGTCCCAAATGATTAATAACTATTAAATAAAAAGTCACCAGTATGTCACAAGTTGATAGCAAAAAAAAATACAATATACATAAAGGTTATACAATGTAAATAATAAAATCTCAGTCTTCTATACAAGATCTTTGTATATGAAATGTATATCTGACCATTCACAAATGGCGAATCAAATGTCCTAACTAGGAATGCAGGATGGTCCTCTCGAAGCCCCGGAACTCCTTCGTCGCACTGCTCCTTGCCACTAAAGTCTCGCTGAACGCTCTTGAATATTTCTCGCAACCCGTCACTATTGCCACAACTCACGACATATGCATTCCGGCAAAACTCTCTCTGTTTATGGCACAGTTCTCTTTAATTCTTTTCCTCACAAATTCCAACAGTACCGCCGTAAGTATTGTTACAAGCTTGCGGGCTAGGTACGTTTTGGGATGGAGGTCTTGATAAAATAAAGAAAATAAAGCTTACCTAGTTTATTTACAACTGTACATACAAAAATAACCTATGTCTACAATGATTTACCACAATAAATGTCAAACTGAACAAGTAACTACTATTTACACAAAAGAAAAAAAAATACATCTACATAAATTCTCTGTATATGGAAAGGTTACTAGTCACTCGCAATGGTGGACCCAAAGAAATAATACCGCAGAATCTTTCTGGCCTAGAATCACCTTCTTCCTCCTACTTGCTGTGGCCCCACTCGCTGGACGCCCTTGAACAGTCGTCGCAATCCAATACTCGTCATTATCTCTTCAGATCACACTAGGCACCTGCCAGCAAAAACTCTGTCGCTCCTGCTGTAGCTCCCCCTTATATACCTCACCCTCCTTCTCGAATTATCTCGGCGGGTCTCTGTTCTCCAACCTCCTGGAAAGATGTCGCTTCAATGTCAAGTACCACCCAGAGAGAAGAAGAGGGAACAGGATCATTCCAGATCACGATAT
>PNEQ01113015.1:0-16115 GCA_003012365.1 Medauroidea extradentata
ATTCTAGACTGTTTGCTTTGCTGCCCTCCCGAGCGAAGGTCCTGCACTCGCGACCCGACGAGGCTACTCCAAGGGTTACACCATGCAGACCTGTAGCGAGTAACCTTTCACTCACGCTGGCATTGGGTGCAGCAGATAGGGAATATATTAATTAGTGGCCGCACCTGCTTTAATTAATGTATTTCCCAGGAATCCCTACAAGCGTGAGAGTCATGAGGCGTGTGTTCTGCGGTAATGCCAACATAACACTTGCAGCTGCATCTGTTTTAGTTTTTAGTTTTCTACTGATGTCATTTATTTTGTACTTATTTTTCTTAATGAGAGTGTATTGTGTATATTATAATTTTAGTTGATATCTGTTCCTGTATGTAAGTTTTGGCGGGCAATGCTGCGCTACTAGAGCGCGTCCCGCCACTTTGTGGTCAGTCCTGCCCCAGACATTCGAGGGAGCACATGTGCGGGAGGTTCGCTCCGTGATGCTATCTGTTGTCCGCTTGTGTCGTGGCTTGCGTGTATCTGTGTAATAGCAAAGCATGCATTACAATCTGTATTAAAATTATATACGTGCATACTTATTTTTATTTGATGTGCCACGGCCGCTTCATGTACAGTGCCGACAGTGTGATCTTGGCTTCGCCCTGGCCATAACAAGGGCGCAACGCATCGCTAGTCAGTACTACGCAACAGCGACGCTGCAGGGGGTAGCCACATGGCCGTTGACCACGCTCTGAGGTAAAAGAGTCTCTGCTCGAGTTTCGCCGAGCTCCTCACATTAGCGAAACTGGCGCCTAAAGGTTTTTCTCCGCATCCTTCCCTGACAGTCTACTTATAATCGACCCCCTGCTTCCCCAAGTCGCATCAGTGTTTTACCTCGTCAAGTACAGGCTGCAGGTGAGCACACACTGCAGCGGAATCATGTCTTAGATCTGCAGATACTGTACAGGAGCTTTGAGACATCACAGACAATGATTCAGTACACTTATAATATATGACTGTATGAAGAGTAAGTTGAGCTTTAGAGCCACCAAAATGGGCTGCTTGAATCTCGCTGTAGGGCCGCCACGTTTTGGCGAATCCGCTCCCTAGAGCTCAGCGACCTTGTCATTGGCCTAGGCGGCTTGCCAGCTCGGCAGTTAGCAATGGCCTGGAAGTCTACACGCCGTGCGTGTAAACATTGGTTGTGAAAAATCTCGCGTACAGTGCAACACAGCGCAGATCTTGATGATACAAAGATGTGATAATGCTTTACAGTAATTTATTATGTAAAGGTAGTGCACTATATGCTCGGCTGGGCAGCTTAGTTAGACATAGAACTGCAATACTTTCAAGTTAAGAAATAAATTTGCAACTGTGGGAGTTGTAGGAAACACAGTTAAGACTTGCAGAGAACTCCCTCGCTGATGCTTCCTTTTCCATTTGGTTTACCTGAATCATGAAGACTATCGAGACGACACTTCCACGCGCGTCAAGAACCTCATCGCCTCTATGCACAGATCGAAACATTGACGCGCAGTGTTGTTTTGGTTTTATGCACTGGACTTCAACCTTTTATAAGTGTTCGTTTTCACAAATAGCAGAGAAAATTGTATCTTAAGTATGTTGTAATTATTTAAAATAAATAGATAACCTAATGCTGTTTTACTCGAAATGATTGTACAGGACTAAATTGAATATTTTCAGTGACATAATTGCGACTGTTATGTTTATAAAACGTTGAATTAACCGTGCGGCACCTACAACAAAGGTTTCAGTGTTATCACATTAGTCCTCCACCCTCGTGTTCATTTCCCAGTGTGTCTGACACACTCCTTTTATGGTAACTTGAGGCATCCGATTGTGCCATGGACTGATAAGATGTGAGACTTGCAATATAGTAACGGTGCACTTTCAGGCCTATGTCTTAATTTAGTATTTTGTTACTCTAGAAGTAAGGGTTGTTATTTTAAATTACTAACATGCAATATTACAGCATCCTGTATTATGCAGTCACCTGGTCATACCAGTCACTTCTTTCGCCCCAATCGTGCTACAAGCCGAGTACAGGCGGTTGAGTCACGAGGTTAGCCTAGAAAGGGACAGCATTTTCACTTGAAACTTTTAAATACTAATGCCTATAGTGGACGTGACAGACGTTGCCTTTAACAGGCAGGTTTGCTTGTGGTTTGAGAAACCACGACATCTGCAAACCGCGAGCCACCGGCTCTATCCACCAGGTTTCCTCCAAGAATCGAGCCCAGTTCGCATTGAAGAGTGAAATGTTTCAGTTAAATGCTATACATCAGTTTGCAGTTGTGTAACTGCCTTGTGGAAGTTGAAGATTGCTGACGGGCCAGCTATTTTCAAACCTATATTGGAGCCAGTATTATTACGTTGTTACAACAGATTACTTGCAAATGGATTTGTAACTTGGTCTACTCTTTTAATAGATTGGTTGTAGTCTATTTTGTAATCAGGAAAATTTCAAGTAGGCAGTTTGCTTAAACCACGATGATTTTTAGCTTGAAATATTTAGGCTATCTAATAAAAACAGTGTGTAACAATGTCTGCTGCACTTGCAGCTGAAAACAATTATTATAACAAACGTTGTAGAAACTGTGGAACATTGCCTGAGTGCAAAACAAACCGCATGTGTAGTTACTGGGAATGTGTTGAGAAAGTTATAATGTAAGGATTATAATTTAAAGTTACAATTTTCATTTTTTTTTTTTTTTTGCCTGGTGTTGTTTGTTTTTTATTTGGCGTCTCTCTGTTGTGTTTTTGAATACGTGAAACTGATCTCTGGCTTATACCTGTGTATCGCGCATCTCTTTCGGTTGCTTCTGCCAGAGGTACTAGCAGACATTCAAGATACAATAACGTAATACATTGTTGCCTTCAGACTTAGAGCCAGGGGTGTTAGATGGTAACAACAAAATCCTGGTACTGACGCCACAAAAAAGCTGGTACTTTAACCGAAAACCTGGTACACTGTAAAAAATGTAGCAAATGCTGACATGCATGAAAAAAGTATGAATTACTAAAACATGTCTTTAAATATTTTAAATGAAAAAATATATTGAAAATGTTAAAAGAATACATTCAGTTAACAGAAACTCAAAGGTTCACATCTACCAAAGCTTGTATGATGCAATAACCTGCAATAACTATATGTGCAGATTCATGCTCAGCTCAGAATTCAGAAGTAGTATCGTGCCAAAACACATTTTTTGTTTAGAAAGGTTCCATTCAAATACTTTTTAATGATTCATTTGAAATACAATTGAATGCAAAATTCTTAAATCCTGGTACTTTCGCGTACCAGGATCCTGGTACTATACATACCTGCTGAGAGCGTGACGCCTATGTTTTTGCTATGAATCGCGTAGCGGCTGAAGTGCGCGCGCAGTGGCTTCCCTCACTCAGGCTTCCCCGTAAAACGACCCGCCCAGTACCATACTTGCATCCATAATTTTCAATAAAATCTAAATGTATGAGGACTTCATCAAATTTTAGATTTTCTCTTATGTTCCGAATAGTAGCTTGCTGGTGTCTAATATTCCGTACATATACCATAAATTTCAGAATTGATTTCTGAAGAACATCAAAAGATTCCTCAATTGCCATGGAAAATTCTTCCTTTACAGATTTTTTACTTACTTTTACAATGCATGGCTATATGTAATTGCTGTAGTGTGTTCTGTCCAATAACTATATTGCTGTAAAGTTTCTTTGTAAGCAGCGTCATGTTTTCATGAACAATACACAAGCATGTATCTCTGTCTGTAACTTTTGGGTGTACTATCGTAAATGGTCGAAGATTGCAAAATGTTGCGTAGCTCATTTTAAGACAAAGAGTATTCCAGACTAAATGCTTTGTGTAAATTAAGAAATGAGTAATTCAAATACCTGTTTTGCCTCGTATCCTTTTTATGCGTGATTGTGTCCTTTTTTACCGGGATATAATCTACTGTGCTCATATTTTTCCAGAAACTCTGACACACACGTCTTTGTCAGTTCAATCTTAATTTTTACTTTTCTTTTTTCTTCTCTACATTTGAGTCTCAGCATCTTGCATGATAGAATCTTACTAAAAGTAGACTTCATTCTGTCCTTTTTACTTTTTAATTATTTTCCTAGCTGGTACTGTAGTAACCTGTCAGTACTTATTTTTATCTTTTATGTTTTCTTTTATCTGCTTGACAGTTACTTCACAGAAAAGTAATTTTTTCTGTAGTACTACAGGGGAAACTTTTTGATGTTGTACAATCCTTTTTACGTTTTTCGTGGGTGTATTTTGGTTTAAATGCACTAATCGTAGAACCCTTTTCTTATGTTTCGCAGCTTTTCTTTCAGCTAGCTTTAAACTTTCTTCAAGCTTCTTTATTTTTCTGCCAATATTCTTGTGATCTTCTTTCTTTTATTCTTACCCCGACGTACCCTGTTATCTTCTGCTTCAGTGACATTTAAATTTAGTGAATTCTCAGAACTAACTGGGGGTACATTTTCCATCAATCTATCTTCTAAATATTCTTTTCTCTTTTTTTGAATCATAACAATTTTTTACTTTGTATGGACCAATTCTTTCTAACACTTCTTTGCTCTCCGGATGACAATTGACCTAATGTTTTAATTTTTCCGGCTTGCTTTCTGGCATGATACCTTTCTCTTTTATTTCTTTTTGCTTCTTCATATCTAGCAGGGTAATTTTAAATTTTTTATTCTGAGCTGGTGCATCAATTCTTTCGTCTTTTCATTCTGCAATTTCTTCTTATTTACAGGAGCCATTTTGCTACCTGCAACAACAATGTGAAAAAGTACTGAAACAATTATTTTGTTATATTTTAATAGTATGCACATTTGTTTTAATGACTGTGGTATTGAGAATGTATAACAGTATAATATACAATATCGGTCAAAAGTTTAAGACCACCATGTAAAATCATCAAACTTCTCATAGGACCTAAAGTTTTGCCGCGATATAGATGACAATTTTTTTGAATATTCTTACAGGTATAAGAAAAGAATCCCCACAGATACAATTAGATGCTATGCTTAGTTTAGGAGTTATGAAGTTTTGAATATTTTCTGGCTAGCAACACTTGCTCATACCAATTATTTCCATTTAACATTGTCTGACACACTTTGCTTACCCATTGTTTACAAACACAGGTCAAGTAATTGCTGTAACAAACAGTCGAAATAACGTCAATAGAATAGGCCATACTAAGCATAGCATCAAATTGTATCTGTGAGGATTCTGTTCTTATGCCTGTAAGAATATTAGAAAAAATTGGCATAGATATCGTGGCAAAACTTTAGGTCCTATGAACCGTTTGATGATTTTACATGGTGGTCTTAAACTTTTGACCGGTAATGTAATATGTTATTTCTAAAAAAAATTAACAGGAACTTACACTCTTGTTAATATACTCTTACCTCCGTGAATACATTATCACCTGAGCTTGTAAAACTACTACTATCGAGGTTAGGTATTTCATTTTTTCACATTGACTTTTTGTTAATTAATTTGTACCTAAGATAGTACTAACAATTTAACTAGGCTATCTCAAAACTTACCTATAGTAAGTAGTAATGTAGGTGATTAAAGCTGATTACCAATTCTTCACTTTCAATGTTCACAATAGAAAATTACCATGAAAAAAAATTCTTTTCAGCACTTGCACTGCACAGAAAACAAGATTTGGCATTCTTTATTTAAAATTTAATTTCATCAGTATGTACAAGGCAGGACCATTTAATCATATTGCCAAATACTATTATATACATTATTTTTTTATGATTAACAGAAATATAAATCTATTACTTAGACAGTACTGAAATGTGCCCTTTTTTCAAGAATGACACTTAAAGTGTATTTTCTGCACGTATTGACATATATCCAGCAATGTAAGTTAACAGCTATAAGATCACAGAATAACATAGTTTTCTAGGAAAAAATTAGTAATAAGTGTGTATAGCCTTTGTCTTGCATACCAGCTGTGGCTCGAGTGTGTTCTCACACTGGACCTGTGTTAACCCCTCATTATGTAGCTTTATGGCTGTGGCAAGTACTAGGATGGGTGCGTGGTATGATACGTGTGACTGTTACTGTATTCCAGTATTGGCCTGGCGATTGCGAACCGCCTAGCCGTGGATGGGGCCAAGGTGGTAGTTAGCAGTCGCAAAGAGAGCAACGTGCAAAATGCTGTGAACAAACTGAAGGCGGCAGGACTCACTGCCACCGGCGTGGTATGCCATGTGGGCAAGGCGGAAGACAGACACCGCCTCTTCCAAGAAGCCGTTGATAAGTTTGGAGGGATTGACATTCTTGTCTCGAATGCAGCGGTCAACCCAGCTGTTGGCACAGTGCTTGAGGTGTGCCAGTGGGTATTTCGATACATGCTTTCTGCTTAGTGCCAGATATTGATAAATAGACCAGTGGAATAAAAGTTTGCCTTATTTTGACATTTCTCTTCCGAGAATAATGTCTGTAAACAGTATTACAGAAACCCTAGAAAGTTCGGATGGTTTAAGAGTCAACATAATAGAGACACCATGCACTCAGAAGAGAAACGTCAAAAATCAAGCAAACTTACTTGTATAGACTACATGTCAATTATTTTAGGTCTCTGCATTTACATGGAGAAGCTGATAGAAATAGGCTGTTTTTCAATTTGTAATATTGTATTGTTCAATTGAAATGCTGTTAAGTATTGTGTCATGTATGTAGTAAGGCTCATTCAGTACTTACTAAAACTAAGTTAATATATACAGTGAGTCCTCTTTTAACAGACTGGTTATGTTCCCAGAAAGTGTTAGTTATGCAAAATGGTTATTTTAGGCCGTAAACACACTTGTGAGTTTAACTTTTTGCAAAACATTGTGAGCAGTATGTTGAACGGTTTATATACTGTCTCAAGCAAAATACGATTGCCCTACGAGCTACTCATGGTGACGTGACGAAAGTCAGATTTTTTTTGACAAAAATGAAGGGATTCAAAGCAGTAGTCTGTTTGTGCTCTCTGCATGTTCGTGTGTTTAGACAGCACTCTCAAACCTTCCGTGCTATCAGTAGACTATCATCCGCTCATTATAGGCTTCTTGTTGGTGTGGCTGTCCTGTGAATTTGTGAAACAAATTTTACCTCGAACATGTTGCGAGCAATATGCGAACCACCTAGCTCGCAAGTGTGTATGCAACGTTACACTCTGCAAATGTCATGTTATGTCATTAAAACTTACATAAACTTGCATGTTTCGATGGTTATATTAGCAGACTTTGTCACACCTGGTCCCATGCAGACAACAGTGTTTTTTTCAGCCACAGGCTACTTGTGCACAGACCCGCTCAGCCGTCTGTCAGATTGTGCAGTATATGTCTGTCTTATGAAATTTAGTAAAGAAAATTTTAAACCTCTGTCACTGTAGTAAGACTTTTAGTAAGTAATAGAATATGACTTGCGAGATGTAAACGATACACTAATTTATATTTTTTTAGCTACTGTAGGTCTGAATGAGGAAGGTATGTGCATAAAATATATTTAGTGTGACCTATGTGTGTCGGATATGCCTTATAGGTTTTGCATTACCTTAATGTTACCAGTCTTTAAAGAAGACATTACATGATCTATACAAAAACAGAATACCAATAGAAATATAACTACTGTACCTACAAAACAAAAATCAATAATTAAAATAGTAGGAGTTTAAAAAATATAACAGAATCAATTTGAAAAAACTAAACGAAAACAAACCACAGATTCTATTCCTTATACAACTAAAGCGAAAATTTACTTCCTCCTCACGATTGAGATGACACCATTACTAGGGTGAACATTTACATTGTCGCCACTCTGCTGGCAAAGGGGTTGACTTTATGTTTCCTTCAGGGTGCAATGAGGTTTGAGCACGAGAGTTCCCTGAAGGGGAGGAGAGGCTGCTAAATGTCCCAAGGAGAGTGGTTTCCCGGGCAGTCGACACAACATAGTC
The DNA here is from genome assembly GCA_003012365.1 of Medauroidea extradentata. Classification (NCBI taxonomy): domain Eukaryota; kingdom Metazoa; phylum Arthropoda; class Insecta; order Phasmatodea; family Phasmatidae; genus Medauroidea; species Medauroidea extradentata. The sequence continues at coordinate 7,968 of PNEQ01113015.1, forward strand.
TCTCAGCAGAGCGGGAAAATTCTCTCTTTTCATAAAGGAGGTAGGCGTGTTGACCACTCACCATTTCTAGAAGAGCTCCCTTAGGAGGCGGCGTTTTCGGTCCGACACAGGCTTCGGCTCGAAGTCGGCTTCCCTCTTCAGCTGCTGGATGCGGGGGTGTGGTAATGGTGCTGGTTTTTCTGGAGTTTTTATTGGGCTAATTAATGGTATCAGAAGGCGGTGGAGGTTTCTAAGGATGCGACTGAAACTGTCTTGTTTACGTCTAGGCGGCTCGTTCTCGGTGTCTTTGTAATAACGACAAAGTTCTGACAGTGTTGTGGGCTTTTCGGAGGTTCTCTGAGGTGGGGGAATTACTCCCACAGGTATCTCACTGTTACCTGCAATGGCCTGTCGGCGCGTAGCTGAGGCTTCTGCCTTACGACCTTCTGTCACGGCTCGTTCCTCAGGTGAGATACTAAGTATTAGGCACTCTGAATCAGACATTAGTATTTAGAAATGAAACTATAAAATACGTTTTGAACTGTATATTGTTGTCCCTTGGTACACTCTTACAATCACTGATTTCACACACTGGTTAATACATTCGGCTTTTTACATACACAGGTCTTTATACACTACTGGTTTACAATTTTCACTTATACTCGACTGCGTGGTTGTTTATGCACGGAGCCCCCGGAACTTCTCAGGACTTAGCTCTACTTCTGCATCCGGCGGTCACAGATATGCGCCTCGTGGCGACTCGCGGTAGGGTGCGTTCCCTAATACTGCCTGCGCTGCTAGGGCGTGTCTCCTTCGAACAGCGCTTTCGGCACAAGAGTAGGTAGGACCAGGTTTCTGCTTCCTTCTCAAGAAGCAAGCTATATAGAGGATGGGTAGGAGGGTTTAGGCTTCCTTCTCAGGAAGCAACCCACGGAAGATAGGTAGTGGTGAACAGGTAGGAGGGTGGGTTTCCGCTTCCTTCTCAAGAAGCAACCCTAGGGTTAAGTGGACGTCGGGTTCCCGCTTCCTTCTCAAGAAGCAACCCTTTCGAGGTTGGTGGATGGTGCCTAGGTTTGCTTGGGGAGGAGGCCCGAGCCCAAGACTGACGATTTGGCTAGGCGAGCGCCCGCCTTATATACTCCTGAGGGGGGCTTAAAGTACCGTTAGTGGGTGGTGAAAACGGCTGCCGCTGGAGAGGAGGCCATCTGCTCACTAGCAGGCTCACCACTCCAACACCCGCAAATTTTCCACACTCGGCAAAAAAAAACGTGACTCTATTTAAAACTTTCTCGCGGGGCCGTGAAAATGTCAGTGTTGCCAAAAAGAAACAAACAAGGCAGTAAATAAATACACAAAATTAATAATATTACGTTTACAATAATTGTATACACACTTTCTCTCTTAAAAGTTCATAATTTGCCGCCTGGCATTATTTGCATTGCGTCCATCTGTTTGTTTACATTGGCTGTGGCGGGCGTGAATATATACATACAAAAACAGTAAATATAAACATCTCTAAACCTTTAGTTTTATGTTTTACGGCAACACGGCTCACAATACTGGATTTAAATGACCCTTTGGGTAAAAATAAGGTAGGCCTAACTCTTACATATTACTAATATTACGGGATCGAGCGTAAAATATATCTAAGCACCTTGCAGGGTGTGTCAACATCTGTATGAATTCAGGCAATGCCGTATTGAAGTGATAGCATTTAAGCATTTAAATTGCTAACTAAACAGCAAGTTTTTTTTACGTTAATTAAATGCTAGTGGCTATGAATCATTAGCAAGATGCTGGTTGTTGAAATAAACTAATTAGCATTAATTGGCATAGATAAATAATTAATTGGCTCAAAAGTCTCTTTGGAGGTGCTGGTGCATACTACGTAGGCCTATATCAAATACTGCTAGCCAATACAGTGCTGTTAATAGCAGATTTCTGTAGTAATCAAAATTATAAGGGACCAGTCTATTTAACTACTGAAACAACTTACGAATACAGCATCACAGGAGTCTTCAAGTACTCAAAATTCTGGTAGTTACAAGTTTTCCGTCTCAAATCAGCAAATTATTTAAATATCTATAGTGACTTCTCAGCAAAGAGCACACAGTTCTCAAAACATGCTTATAGGTCGTTCGTGGCAATGTGAGCACTTCTGAAGATTATTTTGTCTGGAATAAAAAAAAACATATTTAATGTTATCTTACGAGGTAATTTTTTTTAGTTTGGTACAGTCTATGCACTTCAATGCTGCTTACCTTTCTTTTATTAGATTAAAACGTATGAGGCCACTAGAAATTATATGAAAGTAAAAAAGTAACGAGGATTTTAGAAATGCTTGCTGTGTTCCGAACCTGCTATACTATTCACTACATAGAACACAGAAAAATTAAATATTGACAATTGAAACTGAGAAATAAAATTTAAAAAAATTGTTATTATTTAACATTGAAATTTCAAAACATCTTAAAAGTGATTAAACACAACTAGGGAGAATATTGTATAGGAGATAAAAAAAAGAATATATGTATAATTCTGTTACAGTAAGACTATTACATTGTTTGAGGCTTATCATGTGTGCAATATGTATGCTGGAAATGCTTTTTGTTTTGAGATACTGCATGGTTTGACAGTTCACAGAGAGGGAGACAGATAGAGAGGGGTGAGTGAGACTGTGTGTCCGTGCACGGGAGTGGGTGCGGATGTACATGTGTTGGTGTGTATGGGCATGTGTGTGAGAGTGCGTGTACAAATAACAGCTGTGACAGAGGAATCCTCTTCTCTTTTTGTAGAAAGAACAGCACACACAACTGTCTAAAACTGGAATTAATAAATGAGATGGACTTAAACATGACTTTTTCATTACTGTCTGGTTTTGGTAGTTTTATAGTATTGAGATGTTGGAAGGTAAAAAAAAAGAGATAAACATGTTTTACAAAACACACAATATGTTGCATCTTAAATAAATAGGCAGTGTTCATTTGAAATAGTTTAACTTTTTTCGAACTAATCACAAATGTTCAGTAGTGATAGGAAGAATGATGATTGATCCAGTCAAATGGGAACACACTAATAAAATGAAAAACATCTGACATGTAAACATTAAATTGCATCTTCACAAGAAGCCAACTGTTCCTGTGATAAATTATTATTTTCCTTTATACATACCACTTTTAAGTCAAATATTTAACTGTGATAGTGAGAATACTTTTAATACATTTGGTTATTGTATGACAAAATTGACTATTTATAAAGAGCAATAATTTCATGTTTGTTGATATGTGTTGGACTTTAAATATCAGATATGAATTGGACTCTAGCATCAGAGGCAACAGCTGTAAGATACTGATAAACTGATAAAAGATTACATAACCATGATCTCAAACTTAAGCAACACATCTGCATTCGTACCAGTGGCTTGGGGGAATGTAGATGCCACTGCACTCTGTAAGTAGCTTGTACAAAGTGCATGATACATGCAAAATTAATGAAAAATGTTGACCTCGAACTACGGGAATCTCGAACAAAATCAGGAAATAGGAAATGAGTCTTTTTCCTTCCATCCTTCTTCTTCTTCTTCTTGCAATTCGTGCGGAAGTAAGAATTATATTGGTCATTCTATGCTGGTCATCACATGTGACTAATATATATATGCACAAACACACACATATATAGAACATACATACAGCATGTACGGGAATGAATGGTCATAAATCACATGGGTGGTATACAGCGCGAAAAGAAACATTAGCCTATTTGTTGGAGAACTAGAAACACGAGTGCGTAAATTGAATTGCGTGTACTTCAAGGCGCTAATCCAGTGGCTGACAGGGTAAACGATAGCAGCCAAATTAAAAACTTAATAACAAGACAAATGCTGGTGGCAAGTTTTTCACCACATGCGTGGAGTAGGGCCTAAGTGTGTTAAACAAGGCATATTTTTACAACAGATGTTCGAAATTCGGCCCTCTTACCTAAACTCAGACGTTGCAGCGCCTAAGCATGTTGTCTCACACTCTTTGAAACACTTGTGGTACCAAACGCAGCTGTTCGCAAGCCGTCGTAATACAGTGTTGTCCAAGTCCAACTCTGCCTTAACCGACGTCACGTAGACTTTGCCCTTAATGTGACCTCAAAGAAAATAATCAAGAGGATTTAGGTCCGGCGAACAAGGTGGCCAGGCGACTGGACCAGCATGTCCAACCCACCATCCAAGAAAGGTGTCGATCTGATGTCGCACAGCACGTGTGTAGGGGGCTGGGGCATCGTTGTGCTGAAACAAGATATTGAACCTTTTTTTAATTTGAACAAAATTCTTGAAGGAATACATAAATTGAAAACATCCTGTACGAAACTGTTACTGTGTGATTTAAAACTAAGTATGTTATGTTGACGCTGTTGATGCTACTACAGTAGAACCCTGTTATAACATTTTTCAAGGGGCCTGTGAAAAAAAGTGTTATATGCAGGAAAATGTTATAAGCAGGAATCAATATTTTTTCCACCAATAAATGAATATTACACAAAAGTAACTTAAAATTTGATAGTTTATATACAGTAAATAAGCCTATAATGAGATTATAAGAGGCTGTAGTTACTGTGCTATCAGAAACATGATGAATACATACATTGTGTGTATAATAGAGGCTTTCCCACTTGTCTTCTGTAGGTTCATGATCATCATATTCAGGATCACAGTCTTTAATTTCATTGTATTGTACACTTATGATGCTTTCCCAGACATTAATTTGGTTTTGACAGATGCTTTTAGTCTACAGCTTAGTTATTTTATTTAAGATAATACAGTTAAGAATAATTTTACATGAGTTTTGATTAATGTTTGAGAAAAAAGTGATGTTATATGCAGGAAATGAAAATACCAGTGTTGTTGCAAGCAGGGAATGAAAGCATTATTCCTTATGGAAAAGTGGTGGGACCAAAGAAAAGTAATGTTATAAGCAGGAAAATGTTATATCCAGAAATGTTATAACAGGGTTCTACTGTAACGGTTTAGTGTGACAAGTTTGTTGTAATTTAATTTTTTCAGTGCAAGGAATCAGAATGGGACAAAATATTTGACATAAACGTGAAGTCTGCCTACTTATTGTCAAAAGAAGTTCTACCACATTTAAGGAAGAGGAATGGTGGCTGCATCATTTACATTTCTTCTATACTTGGTTTTCAACCGATGCAAGTAAGTCAGCATGTACATGTACAAACCGTATGCAAGTAAAAAATGGAAAATCTATAAATGTTTCTTTGAGTAGTCTTCCACAATGGAGATAGATCGCTACCAGCTTGGATTTAAGTACCTAGTTTTTCTCATTAACTTAGATAAATAATTTTCTGTAATTGTTGCACTCTCAACATCTTCATTATTTAGTAAAGGGAAACAGCTGACAGAAAAAAAGTGATTTGCTTACTCAAGCAACAACAATTGCCACAACAGCAACAAAAGTAATGCCTAATGGATCCAAAACAATGAAGGAAACACTATGGACTATGTCCTGTCATTGTGAAGAAATTAAAAAAAAATTATTCCCTTTTTTATAAGAAGTATTGAGCCCCCTTAGGCTTATTGTTAACAGGTGATATATTTCGAGATAAGTGTTGCTATTGTTACCGGCAGGTGGATTACGGATCTTTTAGAGCATGACGTCTTAGTTGAAACGTGTCGTTCGTAAGTCAGGCTTCTTAAGAGACTGTGAGAAAATTTTGATTACGTTTCTGTCCGTCATAACAGTTTCGCGTTACACAAGGTGTCTTAAGTAATACGCTTGAAAAACATATGTTGGTACTTTTATGCTCGGTTATCACCACAATTACGTATTCGCTGGCCAATCAAGAAAAAGAGGCTTCATTTGTCATCGTCAAAAGCTCATTGTTATTTATAAACATCAAGTTTTAAACATAACCATAACCTAAATTACTTTTTGACAGAAAAGCAAGGTTCTTTATTATTTCTAGAATTTGTTTTATTATTTACTCTTTAATACATGAAAATAGAAATTGTATGATAATATGTATCTAAAGTTTTTTTTTTTTTTTTTGCAACATGTGAGGTTATGTAATTAGGTCTAAGCATTCAAAACAACTTACCAACAAATTCAATATTATATGGTGTGATTAATTTAACGTTGTGTATAAAATTCTGAAATTGTGTAGTCTTAAGAAATAAAATATATGCATGTACACTGAAGCAATACTTTGTAGGACTACTTCGTTAAAACAAGTAAAATAACGTTTAACCTCTCACGTGGTAATTACGAAATGTGATGCGGCGTAATCCTTTTCTGTAGTCTTAGCGTTTTCCAGTAAGTTTATATACAAAAATACTTATGCCAATGCTCAGAAATTACTTGTATAAATAACTATATATTCAATTTACTGATACTAATGATGCGACAACTTAACTGAGGTTCCAGATTTTGGGCGCCTTAGTCAAGGCTGTGTCGCCACAATTTTGACGCGTCTTAATTCATCGGTGGTCACATTTTGTCGTTTGACGTCTTACCAACGTCATGTTCGAGTTAAGACGGGTCAAAAACAGATCCGTAATCGACCTGTTGGTTTCACCATTTGTCAAAAGAAACAAGATTTGGCGCTGATGGCTCAGTGAAATGCCTATTTTCAATAGATAAGTGGGCACATGGATGTGTGTTGCTACAAATCAACTAATAGTTCAGATTAACAAAAAATAATTAATTCTGTGTATGAATTTCTTCCCACCAGTGTGCTGTACGAGTGCAGAATAGTGCCGAGAGCACCACTTGCTACTGACAGAAAACTTAGGCACAACAGGGGTAATACTAGCTGTTGTAATAGCTTAAACCTCAGCTTAACATTAGAACATAGCTGTTAACGTAGAGTATGGTGTGAAAGTCGCCCTTGTTCTGTTGATGAGGAAAAGTTAATTATGTACTGTACGAGGGGTGGCAAGGGAAAGTGCAATGTTAATGAACTTGGTCTTGTACTTGACACTGTATTTTCTGTTTCACAGTTGCTCGGAGCATATTCTGTCAGCAAGACTGCACTCTTGGGCCTTACCAAAGCTGCTGCTGCAGATCTTGCCAAGGAAAACATAAGAGTGAACTCTGTAGCCCCAGGCATAGTCAAAACAAAATTTTCCGGCGCTGTAAGTTTACTTTATGTGATGTGACTACATAGTTTATGGAAAACTGGATAGTTGTTCCCTCATTTTTAGTAAGGCCAACAATATGGCATTATCATATTTATCCACATACCACCCGCCCCTCATGAAAGACTTGCTCCCTACATTTTCAACATACAGTTGAATTGCCTTTTGTTCTAATCATAATTAAATTACATTTAAGTACTATGTGAATTAAAATGTGGTCGACATCTTAAGAATTAAATTATGGCTTAAAAGTATAAATAGTTCTTCACGTGTTGGAAGCAGCAATGGTAAAAACTCGCGGCTGGTGGGTGCAGTTCTGTTTTGGTGCACAAGTGCTCCGGAGCTGCCGAAGCACTGCCGTTTTCTTGGCTGACTGTAATGCTGGTGTTTTGTATTTGCTTCTTCCAGGCTACAATCTGATATTGAAGGGTTTCACACGTACAGTATTTATCTGTTGTTTTAAATCCTTCAGCAGTCTGTAATACGTATATACGATAAATTCGACTTCTCCAGGCTCTTTTTGTCCAAAAACCTTTATTTACATGTATGACCTGCACTCCCAATTTTCAATTTTGCTATTGAGAGAAAATATGTGGGTGGTACATTGATAAAAACTGTAATTGGAACCAGCTGCTCTACCTGTGGGACAACCATCATTTTGGCTAGCTCTAAAAGAATGGATCAGTTGACACGAGATGATTGGCGCTGTCCCACGAAGTGGCTAACATCTGGTGGCGAGTTTATGAACTAGTAAAGATGGCATCAACAAATGTTTTGCCGTTTGCCGCAATGTGAAAGTTCAGAAGTATTTTAGAGTTTTATTGCGTAGAAAACAAGTAACTGGGAATATTCTGAATTTGCAGATACAGTGAACCCTCGATAACTCGGACTAAAAGGGGGGAGAAGCTGTCCAAGTTACGATTTGTCCGTGTTATCGAGGGGCGTCCGGGGAGGAGGGGTAGTCAGTCATTAATCACAAGAAACGTGAGGAAACCAGTACGCTATCATTTCTACAAGCAAAAGAAGCT
>PNEQ01113015.1:16215-44046 GCA_003012365.1 Medauroidea extradentata
AGGAGGGGGTAGTGGGGAAATTATCGCTGTAACGGGAGAACTATAAAAGAAAGAATGTCAAACAACCTGGGCCGGCAGATTCTTTTTTATTTATTGTTTATGCTTCTTCTGGCTGATCTTTTTTATCTGTACTAGAAGCTGGCACCAAGGCACCCTTCGACCACATAAAAGTTCTCACGCCCTTCTCCCGTCTGGCTGATGACAGTCTGTGCATGCGCGTGTGTGTGTGAGATAAGCTAGGGGGTGGTAGAACACGAGCAGAAGTAGTCAAGGTCAACCGGTACAGTCTCAACAGTAATACAAACACCGCACATGACCACACGCAACTCACGAGATGTTTACGTGAAAAATTGCTCTACATCAGCATGTCAGTGTCTGCAGCCAGCTGCTAGTTTCCTATGAGAAATTGTTTTTTTCCAGGGCTTCTTTGTTAGAATACGAGGCCAGGTGCAACGTAAATCTCAGTCTACCTTTCCTCCTTTTTTTTTGTTTACTTGAAGTCACGGCCGTGGTTGAAGTGATAATGTGCGCTTGTAGGCCTCCCTCCATACTATCTTACCTTGGCTGCGTCGTCATAGATCAGTGACGTCTTTACACACACTTTGCACTTTAAAATAAATTTCGCTGATACCATCAACATTAAAGGGTACTCAATAAAAGCCCATTCATTTTAACCATTTAACTTTTTCAAAAGCGAGGCCCTCTAGAATGTGCGACCCGGGGCAAAAGCCTCTTTCTGCCCCCTCCCCTTTTTTATAATTTATTAAGCCATGTTTTATTTTTTCGATATATCGCGCCGGCCTCTAGCGTAGTGGGTTAGGCGGCAGTTTACGATGCGAGAGGCCCTGGGTTCGAATCCTTGCTCGGGCATGGATGTTGTGTTGTTCTTTCACCTCGCTTCACCCTCATCGGCTTGTAAGACGTCATTAAATGGCCATAAACCCTCTCACCACCTTGCCTAAATTGCAATGCAAACCAATGGCTTTTAATTTTTTTATTATGTCCGGAACAAATCGTTTTGCAATCTTGAATTTATCGCACATACCAGAACAAAATAAATTTCCATTCAGGTGCTATTGTGACCTGTAGTTACCGTCCAATTCACCAGCATCATACTGTAGTGTTTATTTACGACGCACGTGCGTGTGTGTCTCGCGCGGAGAAGAGGGAGGAAAGATAAAGAAGGGAGGTCTGCCTGCTAAGTTGCATCTCCACTTGCGCGCTTGCTGAGTTGCATCTCTACTCGCGCGCCTCGCTAGCAACATTTTACCACACGGAACTTGCCACATATTTTACGGTGGGATTATTAAAGGCTACGTAGCGATGAGCAACTGCTTTTAAAGCTTAATACTGTTTTTAAATAAAACGTGATGGATTTAAATGAGACAGACACAATTTTCTTATGATTTTTGACCAAAAATAATTTAATTAAAATTAATTTTGTTTTTTGAAATTCTGTCCAAGTTATCCGAAGTCCGGGTCATCGAGGTCCGAGTTATCGAGGGTTCACTGTATTTAAAATATCCAGAACTTTCCTTGTTGCCGCATTAGTTTATGATATAAAGTTTTCAAAGTTTTAATTTCCATGTGATAATCACAGCTGTTTCGTGCTAGGTAACGATAACTTGAAAGGTTTATATATACAGGGTGTTCGATAAGTCCTGCACGATAATGTACGGGGCGGTAGGGGTGGTTGTGGTGAGCAATTTGAGATGGGAAACCCAGGGTCAAAGCTCAAACGTTACGCCCCTACAACAATGTAAAATTATGAACATGTTTGGCAACGTCGCACTACTCCGAGAAAGGGATGCGGCGTCTGCTCGTCCTTGTTTGCATTAGTTCGCTGTGTAGTGTGTGTGTGCTGCGCGCGAGTTGCATTTCCATCCGCTAAACCGTAGGTGAAATGGATAAATGGATATCGGTCAATTCACGATTATCATACGGCGCATCTCCCATCACAAACACATGCCGTTAGCTCACTTCAACTCCTCGGGAACACACGACGACCTTACTCCCTTGCCGGAAACCGATGTACATTAGAGCGAAATTCTTAATTTATGCCCAGTGTGAATGTTCCAGACCAATCGGCGGACGTTTGGAAATGTTTCCGGTTGTCTAGAATCTTCTAGAACATAAATTCAGACGCAAGACAAACCACGTCTTCGGGCTGTGACGTAGCCAAACATGTTCATTATTTTACATTTCTCGTAGGGGCGTAATGGTTGAGCTTTGACCCCGGGGTTTCCCATTTCAAATTGTTCACCACAACCACCCCTACCGCCCCGTACGTTATTGTGCAGGACTTTTCGAACGTCCTGTATGTATATATGTGTGTGTGTTTGAAATAGGACAAAAACGTAAAAATTGTAGCAAATTTAATTTTCATACGTAAATTAAACACAAATACTTTTCGCTACGAATGTTCATTATTACTATGTGTACATTTGTCACAAAAAAATAGCTAACTCTGCAAATATTAAAATTTAATCATAACACATTTTGTTGGTATTCAGTTTGCGACAGTCAGTGCAGATATTTTAAATAAATTTATTTAAATTTATTTTAGATATTTGTAAGGACTTTGTAAGGAATACAAATATAAAGTAATATTTTATAGAAATACCGCTTTCTGTTGTCAAAATTTTAAACTGCTGAAATTTTGCTATAGTTGGAATAAAGATATCAGTTCAAATTTCTTAATTTTGCAGACGTGTCTCATTTTGACTATTTCACGTGTTTAATTAAAACTCTTGTGGTGGTTGTCAATGTGTATTTTATGTAGTGGATTCAGTAACTAGCTACGTATGCTGTTTATAATGTCAGAGAAAAAAAGCAGACAAATAGAACATATGATTACCGAACATGACATTTGTATCTAAAACCACAACTCGGATCAATTAATATTTTTAATTGCCAAAATTTAGATAAGCAGGCTGCAGAAATTCTCAATATTTTAATAAATTTCTATTGGTGGCTGAAACATACTTTTATTTTGTCCATTTCACACAAAAATGAAAATCTTAAATACAAAAAAAAGCAAACAAATGGCCAAGTAGTTTTGTTGATGCTGTCTTTGCCCTCCATTTTGTTGTATGCAGTGCTTCACTCTGGAGGAAGCACCACGAATAGAGCAGTGAATGGAGGAGGACCAGATATAGGAAACATGGCCCACTAATAAGCTTCCATCCTGCTGGTCCTGTGATTGAAACGGAGATCTGTGGAGACTTTATTTTTTACTATATTGTGGTTTTTAAAATATAAAAGATGTTGGTAACATACTACACTTTTTTTTCATAGTTTGGTGCACATAATACATACTGTATTTGCTGGTGTAAAGGACGACCCTGCACGTAAGTCATCGTTTTTAAGGTACAAAATGTTGAAAAGAAGTAAATTATTACTTTGGAAATTCCCGGCCGAAAATCTTTTGTACTTTTAGCAGGAACATAAAAATATTTAGTTCAAATTTTTTAAATGCATTATTACCGGTATATAAATATCATAGGTGACACATAAACCAGTAACATTGGCTACTGGTTTATGTGTCACCTATGAAATTTATATACGTACCAAGGAAATACATGGTGGCGGTTAGACGTAGCCGACAACTTTGCCCTACTTGGCTACGCTGGCGTGAGGCCCCGTCATGCACTACATGGCAACGCTGGGCTGCAGCAGTTACTTGCAAGGTCATCATATTCCTGTGCGCTGTTGTTGCCTGCCAGTCAAGCGGTAGACACGTAACTGTGTGGCAAGATCTGTAGAGGGGAGGTTGGTCCAAGATGGGCCATGTAGTTGAGGGGATTATAGGGGTGAGGTGCATGGGTGTGATATAGCTTACAGTCCTCTGAGGCAGGCCAGCAGCGCCTCTGCCATGGCTTTGTTCACTCTGGCACTAGTAGTGTAGAGTTTTGTTATTGTGTTAGCAGTTCAATTACTTTATCACCAATTTCCAAATTACGTGCTTAAGAATGAATGGACTATCAAATCCTCAAAAGTAACTTTTTTTTTCCATGTTCACTTCAAAAGTTGTACTGCGACATTTTGTGTGCACAATGTGACAACACTGTATTGTTCATAGTTCCCTCATGCACTCCACAGATATTTTATTTATCTTACTACTACTGTTCTGATCTGCTTATTATGGGTGCAGATTAAAATCCCGAACAGTCCAAATATGATTCAATGTTTTCTTGACGTAACATACATAAAATAATACCTGGACATGGAGTCCAAGAGGGGACTTCCTCCATGCAGTGTTGCCACATTGTGCATGTAAAATGTTGCTTAACATTGTTAAACTAAATTGGAAATATCAGTGAATGTCTGTTCTTATCGGTATGTCCGTTTTAACCCTTAAATATCAGTGAAAATGAATAAAATCCGTAAAAGTGGCATCCCAAACATTTTCATCTCGAATTTAGCCCAGGATTTGCTTGATATATTTATTATGCATTTGTTTCTGGACATCCTGTATATATGCAAAATTTTTATTCGTAATTTACTAAGTCCATATATTTCTAAATGTTAAAAGAACAGTTCCTGTACAATATTTTTTCTATAAAAAAATTTGGCATGTGAGATTAGTTTTGGACAATGCCATTGGTGTATTGGTTTTCTCAGTAATCTCCGTTTTCCCCCATCTCTTCATTCTTGTGCTGTACCGTACTCATGTTATGTCACCCCTCACCAGCTCTAAGACCTACGTAGATGTTATGTGCTGACCAAAATATATTTACTTCAGTACCTTGTGATGGTTTTAATTTGATTTCACCATCTCATAGATGCCTTTCATTTATTGCTTGATATTCACATACAGTAGTAATATAGAAAATATTTTAAATAATCATAAAAACCAGTTCAAACAAAACTATTTGCAGAAACGCAATGCAGTATACTGTATAGGTGTGCAACCTTAAGGAAACAATTTACAAGCATGGTGTGTAACATAGGTTAACAAAAAATATTAAGTAAGTGTGACAGCAATATAAAAAAGACTTTACATGTTGCTCTGTTTAAAATGTTTAGCATTCTACCCTACTTATTTAACTTGTACAATTCTTTGCGTAGGTTTTAGTACAAAGGTTATTTCTCAGAGTGTTATTACTAGAAGGGTCAGTCCACACCAAGTGGTCCAGCACTGGCTGCTTGACCATTTTTTAAATTTATATTTTGTGCAGTGTTAAAATTATGTATTGATAGTTTAAAATTGCCAGTGTTAAATTTTTACTCTCACTGGTATATGACAGTGTGGCGTGTCGACAATATGCCTCCACGATGGGCGACAAAAATGTGGCGCTGCAAGTGCCCCAATGCCACACGTCCACGACTAGCTCAGTGGTACGTTAACCAAATCAAAGGCATGGGTTCTTACAACGTAGCACGAGACGAGAAATGAAACTGCAGAACTCTCGCAAATTTTGGGGTTTATTAGATGAAGTTACGTTTCAAACTTATACAGTACTTTAATTTTGACTGCTGGGAGGCACCCTTTGAGCAAACCAAAGAAAAGTTAACATTCCCACAAAGTCTATAGACCGGTGATCACCGAAAATTCAAACCCTTTTACAAATAACTTCAAAACAAAATTTAAATAAAATAAAAGTCTTTGCCTACTAATTGTGCAGAATGACCTGTTCACAGCATTTTACCATCAGAACCCTGTCGGTTCTGCCTCCATCCTCCCTCAACTCACGCACAACTGTCTCTGCCCCCGTCTTGAACACAAGAAAGCTGCCCTTCGCGTGCAAGCTACCGGCGTTACCCGTCAGTGGTGCCATGCTGCGGCCATTACAGGAAACAATTTAAAATTTTTATGTTGTACATAATTAAAAGAACATTTTAAACTCGTGATATTTCCACATAATTATAAACATTAACATTTTAATTTCCAAACCCATTATATAGAAATATATTAATCATTAACTTTGTTACTAGGTGAAAGAAACATTAATTTTGAAATGTATGCGGCAAATTCTTAACGATCATCTTTGTAGGCTGGTTTTGTACTAAATTATAGCAACTTTTCCTGGAAACTCTAAATTTAGATTTGATACCTCTGTCCTTTTCACACTCCAAGCTTTAACAATGAACAAATATAATTTGGTTAAATTCAAATGCAAACAATTTAAGCAAAAATACATATGGAAATTTACTAAACATAAACAGAATCACTTAAATTTTTAATAAACATTAACATAACTATGCAAACTGTTATTCTTACTGTTAAATGAGCAATTTCTAATTACCAAATTAAATGTTACTTATTTTAAGAAGCATTAATTAGTTCACAGTTACTGAAATTGATTATTTTAAATATAAATAAATTTCCACTGACGTGCTGGCTTTTAACAAATAAATTACAAATAGTTCTTACAAAACTCTCAGATACCATTATTAGAAAGACCATGAGGCCTACATTATAAGTGACAACTAAATATGAAACAAACATACTGTAAATTGAAACATGTAAAAATTAATGTGGGGTCTGGGCCTGGGCCATGCTACAACAGCCACTTCATTGTCATGGTGCATGACACAAAGGTTTTCCTATACTGCCATATCAAAGCTTTGCTAAGTCATAGCATGATGAAACAAAATCTGAAGTGTTAAGCACACTACATGTGTTACAACTGTAATCGTAAACCGTTTTTATAAAATCACTCAACATTACATATTATACATAATGTGGTGCATCTGGGGATTATCCTCAGGAAAACATGTTGAATTTAAAGCCCTGTACACACTACCAATAATTCAGTACAGAATTCCATATGAGTAATTCAGTACAAGTAGCACTGAGGTAGTGTGTACTGCAACCATGCTAGTTCCAGACAGTACGTAATTTCACAGACAATTCCTGTCCTATTTTTAATTGCTATGTATGTACGCACTCATGCGCAGTGCACAGTTTCAGCCACCACACATGCAAATTGCACTAGTAGGGTTGCCAATAAGCTTTGAATAGAAATAAAATTATTGTTTTATACTGAACACACAACTGTTGGATTTTAGAAACACGATAGTTTCACTAATTCAACAGGGGAATTTTACAGTTATAAATTATAACTTATAGTGTATGGAAAACTATAACGACCAACATCACAAATGTAGTTTACTTGTTTATGTACCAAAACTTATTATTAATCAGTGATAGTGTGTACACAACACAGAAGTTTTGCTACAGAATTCTGTTATTAAATTTCAATCAAAGTTTGTGAACTGACTGTAGTAGAGAATTGAATAGATAATTAATGATAGTGTGTACTGTAGTGGGTTCAAGGTGCAAAATGGTGCCATCTAAGCAGTCTTTGTATCTAATTATTGAAACTGTTGACAGAAATGTCTAATATTTTATAGATTGTTTTCTGAGGTCTTGAGCTTTGCATTTTGAGGGGACAGGATGGGAGTGGCACTGGTTACGCTTTGGCTCAAACATTACATAATTCTGCATTTTATGAATTAAAAGTTTATAATTGCCGGCCAATTGTGTCGGAATGTGCTACTTAATTATAACTCAGCGTGGACTCTTTGTTGGGAAGTTCAGTAATAAATTGCTGCGATTTTATTTCAATGAAAAACTTCAAGTAACACAATGTAGTGCTCAACATAAAGCTGTAAAATCCACTATGGTTAATGTAGATAAGATTATTTGTAGCTATTGATACACTGTAGCCCAGAAGAAAATATTTATGTAAGAGGTTCAGCTCTGGTATTCTTGCCTGCTGTGTGTGATTTCACATTCTTAGGTAATTGTTTCCTTTTGGAACAAAGTGTCAGATGAGGTTAATCATGTGCAAAAATACATAATGGTTAGGATTGGCTTGGACAAAATGTGTAACCCTAATTAAATCAATAAAATTTTTTTTGGAGGAAGCTCAAAATGACATGATGGATAATGTACTTGTGTGCACTACTAATATGTGTGACAGAATGGAAGTTCCCATAGCTATAAAAGGGAAAAATAAAAATTAAACTGAGAGATAAGCGGTCAATATTGGCTTAGCTCTACAAAGAGGGCTTAAAAGAGCTATGTATGTTTGAATGAATTGATCAGCTCTACAAAGAATTGGACAAAAGTTCTGAAACTTGAAAAATGTTTTACCAGACTGACTATTTGACTAATGGATTTAAGGAAACAATTAAAGATATGCTTCTAAATTTGTCCCAAACATTTGACGAATTCTCAGCATCAATTGAAAAAATTGTGACTGATTCTGATTGAATAAGGAGATGACTACAGGCAGCTGGAGTTACAAAAGATGTTGGTCAGCTTTTAATTTTTTGCCAATTTTGACTTTGCAAAATTGGAACCAAACTTCTTGTCACAGCATTCAGGTTTTTTTTACAGCATGTGTTTTTATGACTTCTTGTGAAAGAAGATTTTTACAATTAAAACTTATAATAAAAAGTTACCGTACCACCATTCGACAATGACTCATAGAAGATTACCAAGCCTTGTTGTACCATCAACTGAATGCAAAGTAGCCAAACAGATTAATATTGATGATGTAATCTTTAATTTTGTAAAAGCAAATACAGTACTGACAATTATTGAAATTTTATTATAATAATGTTTTAATATTAATTCCCTACCCAAAGTTCTCAGTAATTTGTAAACCTAATTTTATAATAATGATATAGTACATGTAATAATTTATAGCCTTACCATTTCTGAACATTCATTTTGTACATAATATATTGTTCTCCATTAGTGGAGACACTATAAATCATAGAAAAAGATGTAATGATTCAATTATTCACACAGTGAGTAAATTTATAAAAATAAGTACGTATTTCTTATTTACCGGTGTGTTGAATCATATATTTTAAATTGTGAATAATAAATAAAAGCCATGAATTTTTGGGAATGGGGTCATGACACCCTTTTTGAGGGGCATGGGGGTGAGATGTCAAGAAAGTATGTATATTTTTACAATAGCAAAAATGAAATATTGAAGTATTTTAATGTCCAAGATAGCTAACATGTACATGAATCGTGTTATTGATGGTTGCAATGTTATCCATAATGTAAGAGTGTAACTACATGGCCATGCCATTGCATTTTCTTACCACACATTTTGTTGTGTAAATATCGTATACACTTTTCCTCTGGATACAACTACTCCGCTTCACTGTGTATACCATTATTTGACATAGCTTGGTAAGCCTCAGCTCCGCCTCTTTTGCATACTGGTACTCCACCTCTCTGTATACCATTACTGCCTTGTTCTGTATACAACTCCACCTTTTTATGTATGCCACATGTTACTTTGCTTGGTGTGCCACAACTCCACCCCTGTCTGTATAACACTACTCCACCTTGCTCTGCATACCATAACTCCATCTCGGTACATTAAAACTCCACCTCGCTCGATATGCAGTACTGCTACTCCAACTTGCTATATTTTGCATCAGTATACAGTAGACGTGTGCACACACAACATAATTAATTCATCACTTCAATTGTCATGCATATATTTGAGAGTACTGTGTCCAACCACAAATGCAGTATTCAAAGTGACTTTCTATTGACTGTACTTAAACAGTAGCACTGTACTAAAGTCAAGATGGTTTGAAGAGTCAACACAATGGAGTTGTTGGGCATGTTTCTTGGAAAATAAATGTCAAAATCAGGCAAACTTATAGTGTATAGATTATACCTATGGACCTCTTCATTCACTACTGTCAGATTATTTTTGGTCTAGCTATTTCAGTCTACAAGATCGAACTATGTTAGCATAAAGTTAATCAAATATGTTTGTTTCAGTTGCATGAAAATGAAGATGTCAAACAGACTGTCATCTCGCAAGTTCCTCTAGGCAGGTGTGTATTGTAAGAAAAGAAATAAAAATTGTACCATTTTTAAAATTATGCTGCTCATCCAAAATATCAAACTGTATTTTATTCAACTCTAAACTTTTCAGAGTTTACTGCACACTGCTTTTAAGTGTATTCTAATTAACAGTATTTGCTTCCAAGAAGCAATACACATGCAGATATAAATTCTTTGATCTTAAATACTGTAAATTAGAAAATATTTTACAGTTCTATGAGAGAAAAGAATAGATGTAGTTGGCATGTCTACATCACAAGCACTTAATGCACTGGTACAGTGCAATTTTGTAAGTACACACCGTCACGGTTTTGTCATCTTCAGTTGCATAAACTAAACTTCTATAGAACAGCTAGGGCACAACATGCTTTTGTGAACATTGTGAAATTTTACGCAGTGTTATGTCACAACCAAAAAAATATCTGAATTTAAGATGTTAAATCACAGTTTACTATTTTTGTTAATATGTACAGTAAAATCTCATAATAGCAAGCTTGATAATAGCGGGAACTCTGTTATAACGGAAGTCTTTTCGAGGAACCTTCAGCAAATAGCAAAAAATGTTCTTGAAAAATTGTAACTATCAGAAGGAACATGTATGGCGACATTGTGTAAAGTGGGTTTCCTGCCAGTTTCGTGACAGTGAGAAGCACACTTTATTTGTCTGCCTGCTGTACGTACACGACCACCCCACTTTCCCTGTACTGGTAATCCCTTAGCCGCTGGAACACTTTTGACATGTTCTTCCAGCTTGAAAACTCAACCCTCTACCAGTTTCAAGCAAACACATTTCTCTCAAAATAAAATAGCACCCTTTTACATGCAACAAGGTTAAGTATTTCTGTAGTCAATATGGTTATTGTGCTCTTTCAATAGTATTTGTTCATATTTCAAGGTGAAAAACTTTTTTTTTTGTGTAATTTGCTGTTTTTAGGGGAATAATTAGTTTGTGTGGTACCTTAAAATATTGAATACATTGCGTGCTGCTTTGCTAGATTTGGTTAGTTGTTGTAACTTAAGTTATATGCAAAATTTTGTTTTCTTCTGGAAATAAAATCTTTAAGGTCTGATCATCGATGAGTGTAAAAAACAAATTCTCAGAAAGACTGGAATTTGGAATATTTTTTTTTTACATTGCATGTTTTTACATTTCAGTGTTTGCATATTTAAGTTCATTTTGAAAACTTCCACAGGAAGTTACACTTTCAGTCCATCTGTGAATAAACTCTACAAATACTTACGCTAGCCAAGCCCTACACGAATGAGTTGGTGGGTAGTCATGTTACACCTAATTCAATTAACGAGTTATAATGCTAGTGTAGCCTCTTGACAAATTATCATGTAACTTACCTGTGACTATTGGATGTTACACGTGCACTGTTAACACCCAGATTATTTTTCATGCCTAGTATTCATATTTTTGTATCTCTTAGATGGTGTTATTGCAGCAGAAGGAGCTATTTATAGCTCTGAAGGAAAATTTTGGAAAGCAGCTGTTTAAGAAGAGAAAATAATGCAAAATAAAAATTAAATATAGAATTTTTGGGGGAAAAAATATATTTTCTAGCAGGACAGTGGGTACTGACTAGCAAGTGGATTACAAAAAAAATTTAAGCTGAGACTGGCCACACAAAGGTATCAGCAAGTGAAGGGTGTTAGTATCAGCTAAACCTACAGCCCAGTCTTGAGTCAGTGAAAGTGGGCTGGTCTCTACATGGTTCAAAATGAATGTCATGTGTTGAAAGCTATCAACATAAAATCTGCATTCCTGTATGGGCACTTAAAGAATTGGTGTACATGTAACCTTCCCCCCTTCGCTTTCCAAAAGGATTGAGTGTCTGTGGTGTGTGTAAGCTGAAAAAATCATTGCACTGCCTCAAGTAAGCTCCAGTGAGGTGGAATGTGAGATTTATGGATCACTTAAAATCAGCTGGCATGTGTCAACTGAAATCTGAACCAGCGTGCCTGTTGTCGTAGGTTTGTGTGTGGATGACGGAATAGTAATTGGCAAGGACTGCAGAGTCAATGGTTTGTTGGAGGGTATAGAGAAGTTTAAATCAGTGTTCAAAAAAGTCATAGAAATCAGTGTTCAAAAAAGTCGTAGGCTATAGGTACTTCTGGGAATCGAAATCACTTGGAGACAGACAAGAACAGTGGCATAACTTCTGGATGCCTACATTACAGGATAAACAACAAAACTTTCTGTACAGATTTCAGTGAACCACTGTAGCAGTGAAGAACCCAAATGAAGAGGACATAGTTTTAATCAAGCGAATAGTAAAGTACCTGCAAGGCATCGAACACACACAAATCATATTTGAGTGGGTCACTCTTCAGTGGAGAAACTGGTTGACTTCTGTGATGTCAAATTTTCTGGGGACCCACAATGCAAGAGAAGCACCACGAGCTACGTCATCTTCTGTTGTGGAAGTCCCATCAGCTGGTGCACTAGGAAGCAGCCCTTGGATGTTCTTTTCACAACAGAGATGGAATACATACGTAGTGTCAGCTGAATGTACGAAAGAACTACATGAAGACTGTTTTGGAGGAGACCCTAGGAAAGAAGGTGACTGCTGGAATACATATAAACAATTGAAGTGTTTAAAATTAATGAAAATTTACGTGTTGAACGGCAGGATGAAAAACATTGATCTGCAGTTCTATTACAATCACAAAAAGGTCAGAGATGGCATTGTGAAAGTGAACTACTGTCCCAGTGATAGACAGTGGACGTCTTCACAAATCCGTTGCAGAATGTCACATTTATAACTCATGCAAGTAAAATAATCTGTTAACTGTAATGGTGAACCAAAAACTGAGAATCAAGGATTGTTGGTAATTAGGACCAATTCCTCAGTTTTTTGTTGTGTGTATGCTCTTTAGAAAAAATAAGTAGTATAGGTTGTCCACAATGTCTTGTTACTCCCCTGTATGTTGTTTATGCATATTGTTATGGTATCTTGTGTTGTAACATAACCTTAAGTATCTAGTTGATCCGTTTGTGCTCCTTCATTCTCATGGCAGAGAATAATTTTGCGCTAAGTTCTGTGAGACATCTTCCGAAGCATTTGTGGGCTGATAAGAACAAAAGCAAGTCTCACTGCTTCTTTTGAGTTCGTCTGTTTCGTAGCGCTGCTGTGCAACACACTCCTTTATGAAGCCCCACGTCGAGAGATCTGGGCTTCGAGGTGGCCATTCAAGTGGAGCAGGCAGCACTGCTGAACCTTGGCCAATCCAACGATTCCGAAAGACCTCGGCAAGGTATTCCCTAACAGAGATAGCATAATGGGCTGGCGCTCATCCTGTTGGAACCACACATATTTCAGAATACCAAGTTCCTCCAGTTGTGGCACAAACCAGGTTCGCAGCATGTCCAGATAAGTTGTCTGGTTCACTGTTCCATCAAAGAAATATGGTCCCAACAAATATTGATTCATTGCAGCCCATATCATGACACGTGGAGAATTATGTTCCAAGTCCTCGACATAATGTGGATTTTCCTTGGACCAGAACACAACATTTCGTGATCGACAGATCCGATAGATGGCACACTCATCACTGAAAATGACCTTTCCATGTTCTGAGATTGTGTTGAAAGTTTGAAGAAGCAACGCACATGCATCCTGTCTGCGGGGTAAATCATTGTCTGATAAATCCTGAACTAACATGGGGGTGATATGCGTGAAGATGCAGGTCATTCTTAATTTGTGTTTATGCAGTGTTGATCACGGTATTCCAAGCTCCGCTGATCGTTTGCGGAGCGACTTCTTTGGTGTTCTCATTACTGATTCCTCGACTTCCTGACCTTGTTGCACTCTGGTTGAAGGTCTTCCAGTTTTTGGTTTATCTTTGATGTTGCCTGTTTCAAAGAGTTTGTGTTCCCTAAGCAGAAGGGTTTGTTTTGGTGATGCCTCTTTGTGGAATCGTTGTTGGAAATCGGTGCGCACTTCACAAAGTGTCTTTTCAGTATGAGGACGTTCGTGAACCAGAGCATTCACAACAATCCTTTGTTCCAGGGTTCACGTGGTTCACATTTCTTGTCTGCAACTCAACTCAATACATGCCATAAATCCACTGGATACTTAAGGTTATGTTACGACACAAGATACCATAACATTATAATATCGTGACAATATGCATAAACTACATGCAGGGAGGTATCAAGACATTGTGGACATCCTGTACTATGGCTGCATGAGACTTCTGTGTGGGTTATAAATTAAAAATTAGTAAATCAAAGAAACAAGATTGGAACTTGTTTATTCTACAAGTTGAAAGTGAATAAATATACGTATTAATTATTAATAACAAAAACAAGTTTTGATGAACATTAGCTGCAAATCATTTTTGAACCATAAATTCACAAAAAAAATCACATTAAATTGGTTAATTTTTCATGCCACTAATTACTGTTCTTGGCATGATGATCTTCAGAATTTTTCAAGTTGCTGTGAGCTACCCTTAATTGGTAAATAACTGGTGGAGGAATACAATTTTATTCAGTCATTCAATTTTCAGTCAGTTTTGTTACAAGATTTAAATTTAAAAAAAAATGTAGCACAAGAATACAGAGATTGTACTTCTTTAACAACAGACTAATAATATATATGTATATTTTTTTCCAGGCTGGCAGAGCCACATGAGATTGCAGGAATGGTGTCATTCCTTTGTTCTAATGATGCATCCTACATCACTGGGGAGAACATCTTAGTTTCAGGTGGCATGCAGTCTCGACTGTGAAGTTGGATGTTTAGAGTACTTTCTGCATCACTGTCATTAGTAACCAACATGGGGTAATATTTACGAGATTCTGAAATGTTCAGAAATTGAGGTTGTTTCTTGCAGGGACTATTGCTGGCTTAAATCTTGAGCTCATTAATTAACTGAGCATTGGTTCCTTGGTAAATAGTTACAGAGAAATTAATTCACTTAAGTGAAATTGGTGGATGATGAAGTGGGGAAAACATTATAAGGTAATGGAAACCTAATTTTTGCAATTTATACAACACACAAGGATGCAGGACCTGGAGGATGTGTTATTGTGACGATAGGCAGATTAAAACAAATTTTTTTTAGTAAACATGTTATACTAATAGTCTCAGTTATAGCAGTACTACACTTCGTTTGTGCACTTTTACCTTGAGTTTCAGAATAAACCCAGGAAATTATAAATATTTTTAGTGGTTGTTAACTGCTAAGCAGTGGTTATGCACACAAAATGGTCATTGTTAGCCATCATGTATGTATAATCTATTAACAAGGAATTATTTTTCCTAAATATATAATATTTCTTCAATAGTAGATAGACAAAACAAAGGAAAATTTGTGAAAGAAGTCCTGCACAAATAATGTAATAATTCCCCCCACAGAAACTTTTTTGAACGTAAGATCTAACAACAGATATCCGTTACTGTACACGACTTAATCACATGTCCAGGCTCTGGTGTGTTTTGACCAGAAATCCAAGATCTGTCCTGCATTACAGCAATTTTTACAATTTGCAAATGTGCCTTCACTTGCTGCCTTAGCTGGCGAAATATTGTGACTGTGCTTCTGCGCAAAGAAATGTGTTCGAGCTTCTATTTGTGTTTACTATCCACAACAGGGTATCCACCCACCTGGAAAACCTGGAATTATCAGGGAAATTGTGGTCACCTGGAAATATCAGGGAAATGTCAGGGAATTTTTGGTTTATCTGAGACATTTCAGGGAATTTTCTTGCTTCGTTCTTTTTTAACTTCCACAAAAACCATAGGAATGAATATAATGGAGTTTTGAGAGCATTATAACATTTTTATTGAAAAAATTACCGTTATGCAGGTGTAATTATACTCCATTGTCAAGTTCGTAGTTATTTCTGCTGAATGTTTTGTCAAGTTCACTAACTGTAGTGTCAGAAAGGACGTAAAATATTTATCTTTATTGGAAAAAGTGTTGAATCAAAAGTCGAAATGTTGTTTTCATACTTGCAAAAATCAGGGAAATTTTTGGTTTTCTATCAGGGAAATCAGGGAATTTTCGTTGTTGCAATGAGTGGCCACCCTGCACAAGTACCGTCCTGTAAGTACTTGTAGCTCGTATGAGGTAAAAATGATATTGCAATTTCAATTGACTTCAGAGGTTAGTTACATGAAGTTGTTGGGCGTAAACAGTACCATATTTGCCGGCGTATAAGACGAACCGTCATATATGACGATGTCAGCTTTTCAGATACTGAAATTAGAAAATAAATTTGTACTGCAATATAAGACGAAATATTATTAGGTAGTACCATATTTTATTTAATTACTCTATAGTAGAAAAGTTATGTTTATTAACATAGCGCAGGCCGTCGCAGATTCTTCATATGCCTAGCGTGGCGTGCACTCTTGTTTAGTTAAAGCACAGCAGGATAGAGGTGTGGGTAGCGGAGGGAGGTGGGGGGACTGGAGAAGAGAAGATGTGAGGAAGGGGGGAGGTGAACGGTGGTTTGTTTACATGCCATGGCAGGTGGCATCTTGGCTTACTCCTTCCCACTATCGCTCTTTCTCCCTCAGTTGTTACAGATAAGGGTGGGATGAGGTGGCCAAAAGGCCAGCTGGAATGCTGACGGGATGAGTCATGCATGCAGTGTTGCCGGTCGGCGGATGCTTGGGCAGTCACTGCGCTGTTGCCAGTCCTGTGCGTTTACCAGCCGTGCTGAGGCTCGCTAGTCGCTTGGCTTATTGTGCGCACAAACTAATACGTAGTGTGGCTATATGCAAGTTGCTTGAGAGAACATTAAGTAACTTAATCTTTTAACTGATGTTCGAATAACTTTTTTGTTTGATAGAAAGCCTCCAAATTTTAAACGGAATTATTAACAAATGAGATAATAACTGTATAGATATATTTTTAATAATGAAGTTGAACATTTGATCAAGCATTAGAAAACATTAGCTAAGAACAATATTTACATACGGTCAATGAACACAAGCCTTAACAAAAAGATAGCAGGTGAACACGACAATAATAATATACAAACCCTTGTAAACGAAACACTTCATTGGCCCTATTTTTCCGTTTCAGTGAAAGCAAAAAAAAACTGTCACTCTTTGTCAGAAACATCTTCTGAACTGTCATTTTCCAACTCGT
Organism: Medauroidea extradentata; assembly: GCA_003012365.1. NCBI lineage: Eukaryota > Metazoa > Arthropoda > Insecta > Phasmatodea > Phasmatidae > Medauroidea > Medauroidea extradentata. The sequence goes on from PNEQ01113015.1 coordinate 33,164, forward strand.
CCTTGGACGCACCAATGAGATGGTCGTCGGCGCCGTCCATTGCATTTTAAATGCAGCACTTTGCAAATGCCCTCTGGAGAATGGAGCTTTCCACTGCGTTCCATGCTGCAGACGCCCAAGCAACCGATTGGGATGCTGATGGCTTCTTCAGTTTGCCAGTTTTGGTCAGTTCATGATCCGAAGTGGTTAACCATGTTGTATATGAAGCTTTTAAATTAGCCTTGAACGATCTGTTGTCGCTCACGTCGAGAGGCTGTAGTTGGGACGTCATGCCTCCGGGAACTATCACAAGGTCGCTCTTTTTGTAGCTCTAAACCTGTCGAGCACTAACATGGATTTTAAATTTAATGCTGCGCCCTGTCGCTTTAGCCACATACGACGCACGCAGTCAATGGCGAGCTCGCTCGTCATCCAGCCATTTTCATTTGCCCAGACAATCACATTGCGTGGAAAGTTTTCTTTGGGCACAAGTTTCCGGCGCAGGATTACATAAGGCGGCAGTTTGTGTCCATCAGCTGTGCACGAAAGCATAACTGTCATGTACGTTTTCTCATTTTCTGTGGTGCAAATTTTTACTTCCTGTGACCCTTTCTGTGTGATATAGTTCTCTGGCAAATCGAAGAACACAGGGGTCTGGTCGGCATTACCAATTTGCCCCAGTAAGTAATTGTTCTTCTGACGCAGTGTGATGACATATCGCTGGAAGTTAACTAGTTTATTTTCAAAGTCTGCTTGCAGCTCTTGGCAAATAGACGTTCTCCCCCATAGTGAAAATCTGCACGCTTCATGTAATGAGTCACCTAACTGCGTGTTGCTTTAAAAGTTGCTAATGAAATTCCACTTTCGCGGGCCTTCGTTTGTAAAATTTCTAATGTCACTGACATCACATTTTCCCCGCTCTCTTAGCACAAATGTTGTTAGTTTGTCTTCCAACTCCAGATATTTTCCTTGTTTGCATCCAAAATGCCTTGTGGGACGATTCTGAAATTGATAGTTTTTCACTATCTTTACACCAGCTTTGCACATTACACTCGTTCACGTCAAACTTGCGGGCCGCTTCGGAATTTGATGTTTCTTGAGCGTATCTCGCAACTTTTCGTTTGAATTCAGCGGTGTAAGAAAATCTCTTTGTTTTACCCATTGCGTTAGACGTAGAAACAATAAATGACAGTCACTTTAAAACACCTCTGAAAACCACACTAACACGATATTTCCTCGTGTACCACGTCGGGTGAAAAGACCGGATGTTTGTTCTAAAAATAGCTTTGCTTCTCTGGTCAATGGCAGACTCCCTTCTATCCGCTACCCCACCCCTACTTCAGCTATAACATATGGCAGACATGGCAGAATAACTGTATTGCAAAAATTACATATAGACCACTCAAATAAAAATTCTGTTTGCGGTGTCATACAAGACGACTCTGAATATAAGACGGATAGAGGTTTACGATGACTAAATTTGGCATAAAATCCTCGTCTTATATGCCGGCAAATACGGTAATATGTACTGTGTTGCTGATTTTGTTGAACATGAAACTATAGTTTTACAGAAATAATAATATGCAATAAAACATTTGATAAAACTTTTTAAAATATGGTGTGCTAATAGGATAAAAACTAGTTATGTTGGAGGCATGTTTGTAGAACAAACTGAACAAATTAGCTGCTGTCGATTGTTTCATAATTCCTGTAATAATGAACAAATAATACGTAGTGTAACCGTGGTACATAATAACAGCTGTGGATTAGACAAAGAGGAAGAGCCACATGAGATATACAGGAGTTTAGCAATAGAATTTTCTCTGATTGTCAGTTTACGCAAGTCATTTTAGTGCTTGGTATAAAACATATTATCTTTATAAAATTGGTTGGCTTGCTGGGATACTTTCTGGGAATTATTTCTGTTTTTATTTATAAGATGTGATTTTGAAGCTGTACATTCTTCCAAAACTGTACGAGGTTTATTATGTAATGTTGTCATGCATACACTAAATAACTGTTTCAATAGTTCCGTTGTGATTGTTATTGTATTTGTTTTATAAAATATTAAATAGTTTCCATAATGTTGTCTTCTGAATGCTTATGCATGTCCACAGTTGTGATGGCTAATCTCAATTAGTGAATTACAGAGGTCACAAAGTGGCAAGAGTCCAACTTGCCCATGGTTACTTCCATTACTGTCTTTTACAGCTGTATTATAGGTAATGCATCTGTCTATAACACCAACCACTACTTCCAAATAAAGAGGTTAGTAAATTAACTGTAAACTTCCTCACATGATCAAAATCCAGGTTGCTCCAAATCCACTTTGTAATTCCTTTCACCTGCCTAAATAATAATTGAATTGTATATACAGTAGGTACCTATTACCCAAAAGTTTACGTCTGAAGACCCAGTAAATACATAATACTGTATTATTATATTATTAATCGAGACAATGTGGTCTTCAAAAGTGCTCACTTTATTATGAACGGCCTATACTATGAAAAGTCACAGTTTCCGAGAAATTTGTCATATATTTTTTTTAAACAGCTGTGGTTCAATGATTTATAGTAACCACTCATATTATTTCTGCATCCTATCAAACATATTTTAAAATAACCTTTCCTGCTTCTGATATTTTGCAGTTTTCAAGTTTTTGTTTCATAATAATTTAAATTTTTTTCATGCAGATTGAGGACACTGGCAGCGTTGTTTTCAGTGGCAGATGTCATAGTTGCGCGGCTCTCCTGTAAATTGGTATAAGTGGTCTGTAAAGCATATCGCAACTTCACTGGTGAAAAAAAAAAAACAACTTTTCCAGAAACAAATTAGGTACTATGTCAATTATGCAACGGTGACATAGGTATTGCAAATCCCTTGCTGTAATTCAATTTAAGCATTTTTTAAAAGCATCACACAAACCGAAATTTGGTACAGCATTTAAATGACGGCAAAAGATGTTAAAGGAAATGAGTGCAAAAAGGTTAGAGCAGAATGCTTAGTCGGACACAGCTTTGTAGAGCTGTACGTACTGAGGTCATACTGGGAAGGAAGTGGGAATCATTAATTTTTTTTTAAATAATTTTCTAAGTGTCAAATTTACATTTAAAGGGCAGTTACTGTAAATATTTTTGAAGTAGCCTGCTGGAGGTAGGTAGGTTTAACATTTATTTTGTCACTGAACCATATTTTGTTTAGTCATCAGGTAATGTCTAAATGCCTGCTAGAAACTCAAGGTTTATACTGGTGTTTCATAAACATTGCTGTGATGACCAGCAGATTTATACGCTATTATGTTCAAAGTACAATCATTTGTTTCTTGCAGTCTTTCTTCAATATTTTGAGCACAATAAGGAAACTTGCTACGTATACAATATGACATGGTTAGCAATAATAAGCATGTTCTTTTAAGTTAAAAGTTGCAGTCAATAGTTTGCAGTTTGTGACAAAATCTCAGCAGTGTCACTGTTTTTTGGCTGTTCAACTGGCTGTGTCATCATCATTCATTAGCGAGTTAGACGCACATATGACTGGCCAATGATTCAAATTGGTGAGGGGGGGGGATGTCCTTGCATAATTTGGCCAGAGATGACAGCACAGCAGACTGCAGCTCTCACTGCCAATCACGAAAAACGTAACAATTGAGAGAAAAAACTAACGTTTAATAAAAATTTTATCTGCTGTGCTATTATCCGAGAGACTCGCAACCAGGATACTCAATCAGCAGTTAGTGCCAGGTTTGGTTAAACACATTCTAGCTATTGGCTTCACTTTTTTGGACGCATGCAAACTTCATTCTGTTGATTTTTTAGAACCTAAACTTATTGTTCTAGACAGGATCTGAAACATTAAAATGAATTTGTAGCAAGTTATTACCATGCCAGAATTAGAATTAGGTGAATTGACAGACTCAAACCTAGTGCTTAAACGTTGCAGTGTGCGAGCGCTACTAATTACCTTGCTGCCTTCACTCCTTTAAAATCAACACCAGTAAAACCTTTATTACCAGTAAGAAATATGCAACTATGCATGCATTAAAAATGGGCAATTTTATTTTACATGTAACAGGGTTAGTTTTTTAAGCCAGCGAAAAAATCCAGTACACACTGCCTGGTGGGCAGCAGCTAACCAAAACAAATACGGCTACGCCATACATATTAGCCAATAAGAACGTGTTTCCAATGTTTAGAGCACGGTCTATGAAGGTAGAGGTCTTGACACTGAGTAATAAAATGTGACTCCCTTCTTGTCGCGAGCGCTAGTAGTAATTTGGTGGAAGATTTGTCATGTTTTTGTGTTTGGCTTAGCTTAAAATGTGAAGTTGTTACCGGAATTGCTAGTATTATATCGAAGAAAAAATTGGGAACGTAATTTTTTATTGGATCACATTTTTTTTACAACAATAAAATTTAATTTTTCAATCTTTTACATGTAGAAGCACATTGAAACTATTCTAAAATTTTGTAGGGCACGAAATATAGTTTTTGTTCGAGTGTGCTCACTAGGCTACACAATATATTTCTTCAGACTACTTTTATAAACAGTTCCGCACATGCCAATGCATTTTTGGACATGGAACATGTATATACTATATCAGCTTACCTTATTAACATTATTTAATGTAAATAAATGCAAAAATGTTAAAATGCAAGATGTAAACAAGACAAATCTTCCACAAAATTACTACTAGCGCTCGGCGACATGAAGGGGTCACTTTCTCTTGCTGGAGAGCACACGCAGTGTCAAGACCTCTTCCTCTTAGACTGTGGTTTAGGGTGATGATTGAAAATATGACATTTTTATAGTTCAATAATTTCGAAAATTGAAATGTTCACGGAACTGTTACTTTGCCTGGCTGCATTTGGTGCCGAAATAATTTGTAAGAATTCTGTAAACATAAAATAATTTTTCTTTGTCTTTACTGTACACGTTTGTTTTGGGTCAGTTGCAGAGTTTTGTTAACAGGGTAACCAGGAGTTGAACGTCCAACCATCTTGTAACTCATTGGACACTCTTAAACTTTAATACCTGAAACTTTGCTCTACCCAGGCTTACCTTGTGGCTTAATATACCCAGTTAAAGAGAATACTGGACAGCTCTCAGATTCTGGTGAGACATTCTCGAGGTTTGGCATTAAATGTCTCATAGTACCTGCTGGGTAATGTTATGCTTCCTCTTTAATACAGGCATTAAGTTACAGTGAATTCGTAAACTGAGAACTAAAAACATGAACTTACTTTCAATAAACTTTAAAATTTAGAAGTTGGAAAAAATTGCACTTTTTCTTTTTACAAAACGACTAAAATGTGTAGCAGTCTTTAAAAAATTTACTTGACAATGGCACTGTGTAACTTTTTGGCAAGAAACTACCACATGTACTATTTGGTTAGAAGAGAGTGCTCTATTTATTTTCTGGTACTGTTAAAATAGCTAGAGCTGTGATAAATAATTTACAGGCTGTTTGGTAATTATAGGTACAAACGAAAGGGGTGTGTCGAGGACGATGAAACAAGCAAATTATGCTAGTAAACACAGGTCCGGAAAACTACTGTTTTTCCGTTCCAATGCATGGACACGTGCAAACATGGCAATGTTGCAACACTACTTTTTGTGTGGGGATATTTAAATGCTTTGGTGTATGCCAGATCTGGTGAGTGTCCACGAACTACAGGAGCGCATTGTGGATGGTTGTCACTGTTTTCGGAACACACCTGGAATTTTTTAACACGTAAGGGCATTGATGCAAAGACGTGCTGAAGCCTGTCTTCACGTGAACGATGCCCATTTCGAACACTTGTAATGTCTTTGTCCACATGTGCAGCATTTTGACGTTTTGATCCTAGGGAACAGTGGTAACAGAGTTCCTGTCGTAACATGTCATGTGTCACGTTGGAAAAAGTATTGGTTTCCGGAACTATATTTACTAGTATTATTAGTTTGTTTCATCGTCCTCGACAAACCTATTTCATTTGAACCTATAATTACCAAACAGCCTGTATACTGCATGTATTTTAATACACAGAAAAAATTATCTCGGATGTATACATATCTTGTCAGAGCTAGAATGGCTAGGTATGCAATGAATTTTTAGTAAGCGGTAATAAATTGTATGATCACAGAGTACTGACGTCCGTCAGGGCTTCGCCCCTAACATTATTGAGCCCGATGTGACTCCCGTCATGTAAGCCTATAGAGTTATGTAGTGTGCCAAGGTCGAATGAAACATAACCTTTGTGCGACATACCTTTTCACTTGCTGAGATGAAGTTGTTTTAAAAGTGTCAAGTAATTACCCGTAATCCATGGAGTGGCGCCCTAAACCATGACCGTCTAATATATCTCTCGCTAACCCTGGTAACAGTACAACAGCCAGATTTTTTATACCATGTATTTTTTGCTGTAGACTCTGGAATAGGGTACTGAAGCTTTGGGGGAAAAAACCAGGGCATTTCTCTTTTTTCTTTAATGTGAAAATGGGAAAATTGGATTTTTTTCATGAAGGTGAAAAATTACAGAAAATTGAAGGAAAAAAAATTGCAATCAAAATGATTGTACTGTTTCTGAATTACAAATCTGGATGGTATATGTATTTACAATCGGGCCTATCTACCAAAATACATATAGTACTCTACTACCAAAATGAAATAACCAGTAAATGTAACATAAAACTTGGTACAGAAAAATAAACAATATGCACACGAATTAACTAGAAATAGTTATAGGTGATTTGGGATAAAGTGAGCACTCGAAAAAGTCCTGATTAATTTCTATTTTCTGCCAGTTTATATCTTTCCGCTGTATGTAAACGTAAACATTGCCACGGGCTTTAATTTACATAGGCTTGTACAATGTTTACATCTACATTACACTGGGCTGAAAATGTTATCAACAATATATACTCATTAAATACACGGGTATTGAATAAAATGTATAACCAATAGTAATCTTAGTTATAAATACCTGCGAGTTAACGTCTTTTAATACTGGTTTCTGTGCATCGACTCTAATTTATACGACCCGCACTATTGCCGTTACGTATCTCGTAAATATGTACACATGAAAATCGAATTTATAACTCAAAACCGCCACAAAAAAAACACGCCATAATGACACACGCAATTTAAGAATTCAAACCTGTTCAGTTATAGTGCCATAAACAACGACACACTCAACAAAAACAACGTATTTTCTTAGTGTATGAAACAAAAAAAATTACTGTTTCTAAATCAAGATACTCATGTTGGCGATTGTAACACATAACAACTTACATAATACCAATGAGGAAACAGTCACTTCTAATACTTTTGAATGTGTTTTATCAGAAACCCATATTTATTGCACATTGACAAACACAACAACGCTCTCCTCTTGTACCGTCCGGTACCGTCATTGAACGCTTCCAAGCTAAGTGACGAAAACCTAACTCTGATGCCACCTGTCGGTGAAATAATTAACTACGTAGTGCGCGTAGCGCTAGACGCCTTTCGCTAACGACTGTTGAATTTGAACGGCCCGGATTAAATCACTTTCTACTGGCGCCGTTTAAGTAAACTTATACAGGCAGTAAGTATGTCAATATTATCATAAATAAATGTTTTATAGTATATTAAATACGAAGAGGTCGATTCCATTTGATGTTCTTTCAGTAATGTTGTATTTGAATATAAAATACACGGAAATACGTGCGATAATTCGCTGCCAACTGTATAAGCAGTAATGTAACTGTTGTAAATGTTGAATTATATGCAGCAACGGCTTGTGATTTTTTTCAAAGGTTAAATCTTTAGTGTTCACTTTATTCCGAATGACCTATATCATACTCATTCATACCCAACTTACAGTCTCTGTCAGAAAACCAGTTTTGATTACAACAAAAAACCCTTTGTAGTTCAAATTCACAAGTAACACACTGAGATAATTATTAATTAATTATCTTTCTGCTTCCATCAACTGACTGGCTAAATAGTGAACTTTGCTGCTGTTTTACATTTATCAACTTTATGATGTGCAGTTTTCTTCTTGTTAATCTTCGAATTCTATAATATCTTTCCACATTCCTACACCTTGGTAGTAAGTAAATATTCAGAATGAATCAGAAAGGCCAATTCTGTTTTTTTCTTTTCACCAATTTTTCTGGAAATTTTAGAAACCTACTCTGGAATATATTTTTATTATGTTGCTACTGCTATTTACTTTTCTTCGTGGAAGTAATACTGCAGACTACTGTATATTTTCATAAACAAGAAACTGGCTTGTTTTCCAAACATTTTCTCGAGACAAAGGGGCAATGGAAATAGTCACTGGCAAAGTCTAGGTGGATAATATCTATTTTTAAGCAGTATGCTACTTACAATACAGTGCTTGCCAAGAGAAATGTAAAGCATAGCTACCAACGAAAGAGCAAGTACGTAACTTCAAATTTTCTTCTTTTTCAATTAGAATTTTTCACGATTCCACAAACACAATATTAAAACTTTGTGGTCTTAACAGTGGAGTTCTACGGTATTGCTAAAAACTGAATGGGGAAACTTTGTTAATATATTACTACTGAAAAGGATACCAAAACTGCAAAATCCCAGACAAAACTTGCTCTTTCTTGTTTTGAACAGATGGTCCTTATCCAAAAATTCATGCTGGCTAAATGAATTGGTTACAAAAATATTTTAACACTGTTTCTGTGATGCCAACATTTATTTTGGTTACAATGCACAGATTAATAGAGAAATTATTATATATATTAAAATAAAAACATAAAGTCATTACATAATTGCTTTTATATATTTCTAATATTACATTTTCATCAACCTACAACGGCTGATGGTATGCGTAGCTACAGAAAGCTGCTTTTTAACCAATCATAGTCCGTTTCCTGCCCCTGGCCCTAACTTCCTCCAGTTTCTTGAGCACCTCCACAGAATCTTTGTTATATTTCTTGTAGTGGTTGAGGATGTTGGGAAAGAATGTGTCAATGTCCGAGTGTGTGCTGAGCAATGCCCGCTCCAGGACGTACAGGTCGACTGCCTTATCCTCCGTGGTCGCCTGCCCAACACTTAGTCCAAAGTCTATCAGTACTAACTTTGGGTCGTCGCAGCCATCACGACGTGTCACAAGCATGTTGGAGGTCGTGAGGTCTCCGTGGATCAGATTGTTGGCGTGCATCCGCCCCACTGCCGACCCTACCTGTTTAGCAACGACACTTAGTTTCACCTCCTTCTCCTCCCTGTTTACATCGCCTTCAGATAATGATGTTATGAATTCTTTCACTGTTACACTGTCTTCAATGTATTCCATAAAAATACACTTTCTGTTCATGTCTACCAGGTACACAGCAGGTGTGCAAATTCCTGTAAAATGATAAAGTAAATTATTTCTCACATGACATTTACAATAACTGCATGAGAAAATATATTATAAACATTACAAAAACACCAGTGAACAGCATAAAACATATCATGGTAGTGATTATTTTCTATAGTAGAAAAGAATAGTAGAATACTTTACAAGGAATATACAGTACAAGAATACATAGCCTACTTCACAATCTTGTTAGGGAGATCCAGTTCAACCACAATTTAAAAGTATACTGTACATTAATATTGTGCAGCCTTAAAAAATCTAAGAAATCCTAAACAAAAAAAAATATTGGACTGTTAAATTTAGTTAGTGAGGTTGGATTTAGCCTGCCTCGATTTTAAAGGTACTGCAGACCGTCCACCTTTCAGAAATAAAAAATCAGGAGATTTCTGTAAGGACTGCCCCAAAAAAATCTGTACAATCTGCCAAATCCCAAACACGGTACGATACACAACAAACCATTTTCATACATTCTTGTTTGCATACATTTCTGTACAAAACAGTATTTTCAAAACCAAAAACATTGGCAAGTCTAAAACATTAAGATGTTTCCACCAATAAAGCACGGGTTCCAGAGGTCCTCCTCTGGGAAAATGTTTATTTGAAGGTGTAAAATGGTGCTATTCAAACAGTTTATAGTGTAAATGTTGAAAAAAATTTCTAATGTTTTTACAGTCTAATCGGGTCTCTTAAGAACAACAAAGAGATATATTTTCCTCTAAATATATTGGCTGTGGAACAGAGTGAGGGAGTAAATAAACATACAAAAACTACCAAAACAATGTGAAAGTGAATAATACACATTGGTTTTGAGAGGGTTTTTTTTATAGGTTTTGAGTGTTTTTTTTTTTTTCCACATCCTATACTTAAAACATAGGTCCACTTAGACCTACACAAAATAATAAAAAGAAATAACCTATTCAGGACAGAGTAAACTAGCTTGATCAACACAACTAAAATGCAGACTAAGGGTGGGATTCATAGTCGTAACTTAAGCAACTTCTTTGTCAAGTCGTTCTCGTATGACGTCACAAATGCCTATTCAATATCATAAACCTTTCTTAAGACCTTTCTTAAGCACATGGCCTCGACGAAGACAATCTTATTTTCTAGTGGCTTGAGAGCAAATATTTCTGTTGCATAGTCACTGCTTCAGAAGGTCGTGTTGCATAGACGTCGAGGTTCTTCTTAAGTCTGCAAACAAGACTGTCTTGGCCAAGTTATGAAAACAAATTACAACAAAAGATATTGCGATTTTATGTTGATGTAATTAACTGGGATTCATAGTCGTAACTTAAGCAACGTCTTGTTCAAGTCGCTCTCGTATGACGTCACAAATTCCTAGTCAGTACAAACAAGCTACCAATTTGTTTATTTGTAAAATACTTTGAAATATTCTACCGATAACCAAACTGGCAATCAAACACGAGGTTAGAAAGATATTCGTCTTTGCATTCAGCAATAATAGTCCATTAAGTCACTAACCTAAAGTACCGTAATATCAAAATAGTTATACCATTTCAAACATAAAGCTAAAAATGATTTCAG
>PNEQ01113016.1:0-20340 GCA_003012365.1 Medauroidea extradentata
CCTGTTAAAGTCTCGTTCTTGAATACGAGCCTAACTCATAGACTATAACAAATATGTTTGGTCGTATTTTAAGAAAAATTAGCACTTGCACAAGTGTGTGAAGAAAGATTTGTATTTATCATCCCGACTCTATAAATCAGCGAGGCTATATACCGTCTGCACAGAGTGAGAGAAGGGCAGCTACAGTACAAAAAAAATATTTTATTCACGCCGCTACATGATAGGCAGTGTGTCGTAATTTTTAATGTAGATTGACGTAAAACAAAACTTAAATTAATATTAGTAAATAAACTTTTAGAAACCTCAATGAAATCAGTTTAAAAACAAATTCATTTCAGCAACTATTTACGTTCATAGCTTCAAGACACACTACGTAAAAAATATTCAAACTAACATTTTAGCAACAGAGTAGATATGCATAGATCTGTCCGATTGGTAATAATGTATTTTTCATTAGTAACGCAAAATACAAACGTGTTTGCTATTACATACCAATAATTTGTAATAAGGCCAATTTTCTTGAATCACTTTCTTTAAAAGTTTACATTTTTTTATTTGTAAAAAACGGAAGATTTTTAGAATGTTAAATAAATTGAATGTATGCTGTACTTTTAATGCGATAACTGCTTCTTTTACTACTGAAGCCTCGATAATACAAGTAACATAACAAATAGCACAAAGTTAAAAATATTATATTTGCATTTCAATAAGTTACCGATACTTTTAAAAACCTAGTATAGACATCAGATGAATTAGCATTTGTGTATTTATTATTTATTATTAATTGTTGAAAATGTGCCTTTAAGTAAATAAAAATATATATTTCCAGTTGTATGTAGGTTTAAGCCTATTTTGTGGGAGAATCAACAATCTTAAAATACTTTTAAGAAAATAGCAGTTTTCAAAAATTATCTGTAGTGAAATTAAGGATGTTACATTATTTTTCTATTCAATATTTTATTTTGTTCGTTTTTTCATATTCGATAACGTGTACTTTTGTATACAACCCTAAATTCAGTTATTGATAGTTGAAAACGTTATAATAAATACAAGATGTAGAGTAAAAATTAATGTCTTAAGAGGCTTAACTGCCTGCCGAGCTACACATACACAGGTAGCACAGAGAAATGATACTATAAAAACGCACTGAAGCACGACAAGTTGCATACCTAAAAGTTTGTAGGCAAAATCAGAGTCAAGCCATTTCCCTTCCACTCCCCAACCCTTCAACCCACCGTGAGTAACGTTCGCTAATGCGCTGTACTGGTAATCCCCAGCCTATACCTGCAGTGTCCGCGGAAGAAGCGCCTCTTCAATCGGGTCGGTTTACCTGCCAAGTGGTTGCTGTATTGCTGCGTGGCTAGCAAAAATAAAACTATATTCGGTGCCAGAAGAAGGGAAAAGGGATATTTTTGGCACTGAGACACATTTCGCTAAAAAAAATTATTTTTACTTATTAAGCGGCCACATTTTTCAAAAATAACGGTCAGCAAGGACGGATCAATTCAGCTTCCATTGCCGAAATTTACAAATAAGATTACAAAAGACGTAACATACGGAATTTTAATTCACGTGTCTAGAAATTTAGCATTAGTAGTTCGAATTCAAAGAAGAACATGTAGGCCTAGTATTAAAAAAATAATTCATATTCCCTTCTGACTTCTATATTTAACACACGAAATATATGCAAGTCGATATGTGAAGCAAGAATAATTTGGTCCGCAGTGACCCAACTGTTACTTACGTCGAAGTACATTCGCGTTAGTTTTAATAGTGAATTTATGTAATTGCACAGGGCGTATTGTTTCTAATCTGCAGTCTTAGATAAGTAGATTGTTCACAATTTTTATATAAAGCTGAATAACTGTCTAAACAGTACCATGTTTGCAAATAATATTCAATTTTCATGACAGACGTTTTACTATAGTGCTGTAATTTACTGCAGTTGCTATAAAATATTCGCTTGGTAAAGTTACCAAATAATGCCTTTGATACATAAAGTGTAAGGTCAAAACTGTCGCAGTAAATCGCATTCAACAACCGTTCAGTGAACGTCAAGAAAATAATTTAACAAAATGATAATTCCAGCGCAACTGTAATTCTTGGTTCCCAGTTAAGGGTTTTCTACATATTGAAGTAAAAGCAAAATAAACACTTCTACACATTGCAATTTTAAACATATTAAACACTAATTTTTCGTATTTTTTTTAGACATGAAGTGTTTCCTTGCTTCTTGAACAGATGATGGTTCTTTGATGTTCAGACCACGAGCTCGTCTTGAGTCAATTATCTCGGGCAACAAACAGTCCATGTAAAATTTGTGTAATTTCGGAAGCATTTCTGTCAACCAAAAGTCAGTTTTTTTTTTCGCCTCGTCGATCAAAATATCTGTAAAAGTGACCATAACATAAACAACCATAAGCAAGACATTTTGCAATTACGGTGTTATTTAAATTAACAAAAATATTTTCTTTCCGTTGAGGTAACCAAAAATTATGTACTGGAAATAATACAAATGAGCTACTCCGTAAATGTAACAGCAATTTTACGACAAAAAGTACAAAGTCATATGGATTTTCAAATGTGTTTCATTCCTGTTGAATTAGAATTATTACAGATAGTTTAAGATACATTTTAAGTTTTGACAAATATATGTTTAAAATATTAATCTCAATTTTTTCCTACATGTTGAATTTTCAATTTTTACCACAATACAAAATCTTACAAGCTTCTTATAATTTAGTCACTATATGTCATAAAAGTGATGTGGTGCTTGTAAATCGAGAAGAAATTAAATATACCTTACAAGTTATGTTCGGCCAAACTCATTATAATTACATGCCATTGATTGAGCGTTGACATTATTGGATGTTGCATGGTAAGTTTTAAACATATCTAGTCAACTTTATATAGTAGTTTTATATCATTACGGTTTTCATTATTAAATAACTACAGTTATGTCCTATAATTTTTTTATATGACAAATATTCTCTTTTACTTTTTGGTGTCCATACAGCAAAGTAACACAAGTCTCTTCCCGTTATACTCAATTGGCCTTGGATTTGACAAAAGAAGGCGTGGCTTTCTTTAAGTCTCAAGGTTCCATCTTTGTGGTGTAAAAATTTAGCCTTACCAGCTGCATGTACTTCCTCCGGCGACATACCTTTGATTGAAGCAGGGCATTTGATTTTTACTATGGCACTGTCAGATATGAGACCATCTGGAGAGGCTCTTAAATAAGGATACTCTTGTACTGATAAATAATCCACATTTATCAACTTTGAGTCCAAGGATTTCACTTACAGATTGTACTGCAACTGACACTTTTTCGATATCCCATCGTACTCTCATTCCCATAGAATATTTGGTACCGAATTGATTGTACAACTGATGAACAGGAAGTAGACGCTTTCATCTTGCACTTTTGCCAAAAATAGGAAGCTGTTAAACGTTTTCGTCGTTGATTCCGCCATTCCTGAGAAGACTGGTTTCTTGTATTTACTTCAATTTTTTTTACAAATTCCTCTGTACACTCTTCTTTCAACTCCTTACGGTCTTGGGCCCGAGTTTCTTCGCATTTAACTACAATTATTATTTTAAAAAATAAATGGGAAGATGTCGTAAAATAGCTTCGTAACTTTGTTATGGCTGGTTTAAACCGCATACTCTAATTTTGTCGAGTCATAAGACTGCAAAATAGTTGCTGATTAGTTAATTAACGAAATTTCCTTTTAATTGATAAATTAGCTCTACTCACCATACAGTTTGTCTCGAAAAATTACATTGGATAGTAAAACCAATTTTCAAAAAAGTTACGAAGCGATTTTACGATATCGACTCTCGTATGCATTTAAAAAATAATTCTCTCGAAAGCCGAGAAACTCGGGCCCAAGCCCTTAACATACTGTTCTCTTGATACATTTATCTCATCATCTGTAATATCAGGTATCAGTTGCGCTGCATCGGGTCCATAATGCTCCTCTGGTTCTGTACTCGTGTACGCAAGTTTTCTCTTGGCTCTATGTTTGTTTCCTGACAGCCGTGATGGTTTCTAATTTCTATTTATTTAGCTAACAAATTTCTTTGTGAAAACAACTGGACTTATTTGTCTTTGTTTTGTGGACGACTCTGTGCAATTCATGTTTTGCGTTGAAGTCATTGTGTTTGAATTAATGTGCAAAAAAGTATCACGATAGGATACATTTTTTTTTTTTCATGTGTCATTTGTGTAAGTCAGTAATGAGTTATAAGTTTCTTTAAAAATTGTTCGAATAATACTTAATACAACGTAGAAAAATTGTATAGCGGCATCTTCCCCCAGCTGGCATCTCCCCCGACTTACCTTAATTTTATAGTAAACAAACATATTCTTACTATAACAGAGTTATCTGTGACCCTGTCTGCATTATTAAAAACAAATGCCACCAAACATTCCTAAAACTGTCAGAGAGCTGAAAAAAACATTCATAGGTATATAAAAAATTTAACATGTTTTTTGCATCTTTTGTTCGTAAGTTGGCAGGCAAAATTTATGTAATATACAATGCAACTTTAAGCAGGTACCGAACATGGAGCCGGACAAGATTCAAGACGCCTGCTTATTTGTCCCATTCTGGACAACCCATGCACTGTGGAGGATGTTTACATGGAAGAAGTAACATAGCCATTGCAACAGAAAAATTCAGTAACTGTTTACCGGTGGTGAAAATTCTGCGAACCTATTAATTAGCTTGCATTTAGCGGCAGTGTCTGTGTAGACTAAATGCGTGTGTCGGTTAACTGCGATCGATAGAGCCACGATTTTGTCACGAAAAAAATTTCCCACATTTTGTTTTGGTGACTCACGTACACATCTCCAATTCTGTTTCACGGTCAGTGATTGGATGTGTCTTGATGAGAGATGTCGCTTTACAAAGCACGCTGATAATAACAACGAAACAGACCTGCAGACGTGCACGTAAGGCACTGAAATAAAGTGGAGCGAAATAAATCGTGGCCCCAGCTATCTCTTCACTGCATCTATATCTCAGACACGCAAACACCTGCAGGCAGACGCTCCAGTAATATTACGATGAACGTCACAAGATTGTTCCTTACTGTCGTGTGAGGCAGCTGCAGTCGAACGACCTGACGCTTAGTTCCCACCATGGCGAATATGTTTACCTTGCGCTATTTATGCGTGGCTTTTTAACTATTAACATATAATTAAGCATAGGTAGTAAAAATTCATTTTAATAGGCATAATTTTCTAGACTGATTGCAGCCTAATTCTATGTTAATACTTCAATAATATTCCATTCACTGTGGCGCAAAGTGAATTTAATTCACTCCATAATAGTAGGTCTGCCATTTTCCTAATACTTCTCTAAATTTCGAAGCAACAAATATTGGCGAATGATAGAGGCCATTAAGGCTACGAGTTACTATTTATATTGGTTTTGCGAGTTTTATTTAAATACTGAAAGGGAGTATATATCGTAAATTTAAACTATAGAAATGTTGAAAGTAGTTTTCCTTCCTACTCAAATTTTTTTCACGGAATAAATTTGTATTATTTTCGATATTTATTGACTTAATGACATTTATTATGACTAATAATTTGCCAAAATAATGAAAGCTTTTGTTTTGGAAAAAATACAAGGGTAGACAGTAAAAATTATTTTCGACATTACTATTATTAGGTTTTACGATATCTGATACCTTTTAGATTTTAATAAATCAATTTAGAAATAAACTAAATAAATACATATGTGGTCTTAAGTATCAAAGTAAAGTTTATTAAGCAGCCCCTATTATAAAAAATAGTAAAATGGAGAAATAACATCAAAAATATTTAAATTAAAATACTAACCACATGCTATACTATAAGTTACCTGATATGACTGACGTAAGCTGGAGTTGACAGTCTTCCCGCCGTTTATCTTGGCTACAATCCCATTAAATTGCTCGACACAGCTGTTATCTACACCTTTGATGAGACTGTTATAATGGTAGACTAGCTTGTTCAGTGCTTGAAAACCAGTAGGCCTGGTTACTACAATACTGAATTTATGTTTCCGTGGCATATAACTTAGTATTCGGCACATAAAAAGCAACACAATACGTACTTTCAATATTTACTCAAGTTGTATTATAAAACAAACAACATGAAACGTGGAAAACGGTAAATTTACTTGTTCATTATCAAGGAAGGAAACCACCATATAAAGTTTGGGATGAGTATATTTAATTTAGACCCGAGGAAAGAGAATGCAAATCATCCCAAATTATAAACTGCAGTTCACTCGGAAAATATGCAGTTATTTTTATGGGGAATTATGTTACACATTGCTTTTTTTTTTTTTTGCATCTTCATATTTTTCTAATATAATATATAGTTGCCAAACTGTGCAGAGAAAACAATTCCTAACACGGACGTGGTCTAAAGACGACAACCTCTTCTCGCTTGGAAGAGAGACAAAACTCGTTCCTGACTGGGAGACACTCAGCAGGTGGTCACTAATTCCCTGCAAGGAGCGAGCTGTCCCAGAGTCCATTGTCCAGCAAGTTGTCAGTCACCCCCCCCTCCTCATTCTCTACACTCCGCTCGCGCTTCTTCCCCTCCATCCACGCGCACTTGATGGGCTAGTTGCCCCTGACGAAAAATTTTCAATAAAATATTACGTTTTACGGCTTTCTTATAAGTGATAGACATGTACCCCCGCGGACATTTTTGATCAGAAATATATTTGGCATATTTTTGCGGTGTCAATTTTTACACAACATATACAGCCTGTTTTTTATTGCAATTCAAATAGTTCCATCACCATAAACAAATTATCAAAAAAGGTAATGAAAAATATGAAACCGCAAGGAAATACATCTCTCCATTGCCAACAATTTGCTTTTTATTTCAATTTTTTATCTTTCATTGCAGACGAGAAAAACTTAATTTCTTTTACATGGGTTTCCCTATACTTCAGCTCGGCTAGTATAATTCGTAGTCAGATCGTTGAGCTAGACGGATCGGTGCCGCGCGCCAGATATATTCTGTCTTCAACCTACCGCCAAAAGAACAGTGATTCGCGAAACTCGCCAAGAGGGACATAACTATATATTTTATATTATCCTTTTTGTTTCGTCCACTGACACCCCCCATCTATCTCTTAAAACCAAAAAGTTTCTCGCTTACTATATTTTACCCTGCATTTCCCAGTAAAAAATTTTCATGCCATCGTTAAACTTTTTTTTACATAGTATTTATTATAACGTTTTCAACTATCAATAACTGAATTTAGGGTTGTATACAAAAGTATACGTTATCGAATATGAAAAAATGTACAAAATAAAATATTGAATAGAAAAATAATGCAACATCCTTAATTTCACTACAGATAGTTTTTGAAAACTGCTATTTTCTTAAAAGTATTTTAAGATTGTTGATTCTCCCACAAAATAGGCTTAAACCTACATACAACTGGAAATATATATTTTTATTTACTTAAAGGCACATTTTCAACAATTAATAATAAATAATAAATACACAAAAGCTAATTCATCTGATGTCTATACTAGGTTTTTAAAAGTATCGGTAACTTATTGAAATTATTCTACGTTTACGTTTCAGATACTCAGCTACTGGAAGCAGTTCCCAAGACCTATCACTAGAGATAGTGAAAATTTCGCGAATCCAATGATATTATTGTCCACTAGCTTCTACTCGGTGGAACAGCAGACAATGAACGAATAGACAAGGCTTGAGTATGCATAGGATATTTGATTCTAACATGCAGGTCATTGAATTCGCGAAATTTCTCCATCTCTGCCTATCACTACAATTCTACAGAGGGTCATCACCTGTTGGCAACATTGTTAGATATTATTGCAAAGCTGAATAGACAATACTATAACCATTATTTGTGCCGGAAACGAAGACACAAAGAGAGATATATCACAAGGCTGTTTGCAGCTACAGAATATGCTGAACTCTAATGGTTCTATCGATGGTACATATCAGTGTGTTTCAGTAATATGGCCTCTCCGTACTTATAATGTAAAGGAATTTTTTTTCCAGCTGTTCAAATGGCCGTTGTTGATGCGAATGTTTTCTTCACTGCTACCGACGTTGGGGACTTTGGGAAAAATGTGATGGTGATATATTCCTAAAATTGGCAATTGGAAAATTGTTATAAAACGGTAAAGTACACGTACCAAGTACTACTCTATAACCGAATACTACATATGGTGATCCATACCATTATTACTTCGCCAATAATGAATTTTTCCTACTATTACTATAAATAATGCGACCTTTTCCGAAAAAGGTACTTGGTGATGCAAAACGAACATTCATTTTTCTGCTTTCTAGAGGTAGAAAAATATTCGATTGCGCATTTGGAATGTTAGTGTTTTTGAGCACCCCATTCCTTGTGACGGAAACTGTTGTACAGATTACAAAAGCTTACTGCGTGCTTCATAATTTTATTTGTATTCGTGAAGGGAAACGTTATGGAACAACAAATTTAAGTGCATGTGATAATGTGCATGTATTAGCTAATAATAAGCTGCGTGGTACTACGACCTCGCCAGCTGTGAGACTGTACCATAGACTAACTAGTAAATTTTAGCTGTCATGAGGAGCAATTCTAATTAAATTGAAACATTCAGTAGTG
Organism: Medauroidea extradentata; assembly: GCA_003012365.1. Lineage (NCBI taxonomy): Eukaryota > Metazoa > Arthropoda > Insecta > Phasmatodea > Phasmatidae > Medauroidea > Medauroidea extradentata. Next base: position 8,652 of record PNEQ01113016.1, read on the forward strand.
CTCTGAACAGTTTCATGATTATTATGTGTGCTATATTATAATTTTTTTAAGGTTTAGGGTAACAAATTGTTCAACCAAACGTTTAAAATTTTATTATGATTATAATTGTATCATGTAATTTGGTACACATTTGATGTGGATTGATGTAAGTAATGAGAACATGAAGATATCATCAAAACTAGTCTTTATGATTCAACAAACCACGAATTTTGACAATACCAATTGCATAGCATGTTTATACCAATATTTACGGTTTCTAACAAATGTAACGTTCTTAAATATTAGTACATACACTTCCCCAATTCGTAACCAATAAAAATATCACGTCATTGCTGAAACATAAACTTTTCAATTAATTACCTACAACTTACATGTGAAAACCATTTCTAAATAACATTCACTAATAATTAAAAAAAAAAATTCTAACAATCAAATAATTCAAACATTTGCATATTTAATTTAAATTTGACATATTTGTAATTTATTTCTGACATGTTTTCTATTAAAATATTTTTAAATTGAAATCGTCTTTGGTTAAGAGTTTGGTGGAATCTTTATAAACATCTGATATTCTAATCTGTATTTATACATTTACAGCCACTTAAATGTAGCATGCCTAATTGGATATAGCCTGACATACCCTGTTAACACATTCAAAACCACTACTAAGTTATTCATACTCTGTTGGATGATCCACTGTCACTAACTCTATAATAGTTTCGTTGCTAACACATGTTGCATACTACCCTTTTATTTCTGATTTGGAACTTTTGTTTGCGCACAAATTAGACACTTATTATTACATTTCGTCACTCTCAGGTATACGTTTCTCACGCAACACAATTTTTTGTACAAATGTAACTGTTTTACGACAGCAAAATGTCCACATTCAATAAGCCTGTCGCACATCTCGTCTGCTAGTCTTTCAGGAATACGTGACACGAACTGTTACACTCCTAACTCTCTTCTTCTGATGAAAATGCCCTTTTGTAAGATAAACAATTCAAAGTTATTCTTACGAAAATTATCACTTTAGCATATTTTTCATCCTGTAGCAGCTCTTGATTCATCCTATCCACTTTCCCTTGATACAGCGATTCCTCTTTTTACTCTGAACAAAAAAACTCCTTATTTAAACTGTTATTATTTCCCTGTCATCTAGATAATGCATCTCCTGCCACTCGAGTTCTTCCAGGAACATACTGTATGATTAACTCGTATTCCTGTGATGCCGAAATCCAAGGTGTTATCCTCCCATGTAAATATTTCCGTGCCCCTAGTTGCCGTAAAGCCTTATGGTCTGTTTGAACTTCTGCTTGTTTTCCATGTGTACAAATTCTAAATTTAGAGGTGGCAAACACTATATTTAACAGTTCTTCCTCGGTCACTGTGTAACTTTACGGTGCACTATGAAGTGCTTTACTCGCAAAAGTTATTGTATAAGCCTCACCATTTTCCACCTAGAAAAGAACACGTCCGATGATACTATCTGAAGCATCACAAGCTATGTAAATCTACTGGTCCAACTTAGGACGGTGTAGCAAAACTGTTGACGGCAACTGTTCTAATATCTCTAATGCCTTCTTGCCACTGAGAACAAATTTGATAAAGTTTTCTATATATCGTCTGAAGAAGTTGAAATACCTGTTATACGCTCAATATTTTTTTTAGGTTCAAAGATACCGGATATTCTGCAATGGGTTTCACTTTCTCCATTTAAATTTTTATGACCTCGAGCGTGACAATATTGTCCAAATATATATTTCACTCTTATCCTATTTACTTAGGTTCACAGTCAGACACCATTCGTTGGATTTTCTGAGAACAATCCTAACCTGGTGACAGGGTCCCATGAAATCACTGGATGCGATTAATATGTCACGTATATACACAGTGACAAAAGCTAACACGTCAGGTCCTAATACCCCTTTAAGGCGTCTATTAAAGTGACTAACTGACATATTCAGTCTAAATGAAGCCGCATAAAACAGTAAGACTGTGAAAGCTGTGTACTTCCTCGATATTTGCCTCAACGGAATTTGCCAATACGATGTGACTAAATCGATTTTAGAAAAATATTTGCACCCTTCAAACTTTCGCAGCAATTCCTCAACACGGTTTGGGACCTCTCTTTCGGAAAAAAATTATCGTGTTCAATTTCCTCTCACAAAGACATAGCCGAACGCTTCCATCCATTTTCTTAATGACTACCAAAGGGTTACAATATTCTAATGGATCCTTCTCAATTATCTTGCAATCCATCACTTTCATTATCTACTGCTTAACTCTGGGGCGATTAGATTATTTTATCTGGTATAGTTTACAAAGCGAACAATTTGTATTCCTTTACAAATCAACTCATATTGGTATTTTTCGTTCAGTCCAGAGATATGTGACAACACACACTTTTATTTCACTGAGAATCTGGTTAATTTCCTTGGCCGTACACCTTCATCTGCCTTTACATTGTTAAATTCTTCCCTTTTTCTCATAAAGGTTTTCAAGTTTCTCTTCCACTATCATTTGGCTGCTGTAAAATTTGGTTGCTTCCTTTTCCATAGCTAACTTCTAGTACTCTAATCTTATGGTTTATCAACCACTTTTCCACACATAACCTAATTTTCTTTTTTCCTTCCTGAAAATGTAACTCCTTCTCCGTATTATTTATTACTGCTTCATTCTATCTCAACTAATCCTATCCTATTATTGACTGGACACACAAACCTTTTCCAGCCATAAATCTTATCCAATATTTTTGTTCTCCTAAATTAAGTTCTAACAACACTTGATTGCTTACATTCTTGTTTCTTACCTCATCGCACCTATAATAGTTACATTATAAACAGCAATGCTAGGTAAGTAATCAAGTGTCTATGATATTATTCTCACACTGTTTAGACATGAATGTTACCTCACTGCCAGAATCAATAATAAAGGTAAGACCTTTAAATGTACTCCTGATATGGTTCCCCTATTAACAGAACATCCTTTATCTTTTGAAGTACTATTTTTCTTTTATAATTCCTTCCTTAGTAAATTCTGCACCTGTTTGTATAAAATTTTGTGCTGTTACCTTACATACTCTGCTGTCCCTATCACTTGTGATTCACTACTTTCTACCGATAATTCTTCTGCCCTTTCTATTAGTATAGGGGCGAGTCCTGGGCTGCAAAACTTTCCGCTGTCTCGTTTGAATACTGGCCACGTATACCGTTTGGTTTTTCAACATAGATAGCAGGCTTTCGCGGCCATTGTCGTCATTTTCTTGGCTTTTGGGATTCAGCCGAGTCTTGTATTGCTTCTTAGATAAATTTTCGGCAGTCCTTGCTGCTTTCGTCTTTAGGTCGCTGCAGGATCAGACTGACACCAACTGGGATGGGATGGTCTGATCCTCCATCGACCTGAATATGGTAGCTGCAAGGACTGCCGAAACGTTGTCTGAGAAGTAGCAAAAGATGCGGCTCATCACAAAAAGCCATGACAATGAAAATTGATTATTAATTACTTGGAAACCCTGCCCATCTCCCTTTCTACAGTATGGTAGGTTCTGTGATCTCTGTTCCAATGACCTCTCTCGTGTCTTATGTGTCTACTGTGTATCCCTCTAAACTGGGAAATTGTGAACATCCCTACGTACTATACCATACAATGATGCTCTCTCCAATCTTTGTATGTTACCATACCAATTTTCCTAGGCTTGAACCTCCATTTCATCCTGATGTTTCAGGGTTGGTGTAAGATCATCATTTCGGTGTAAGCGTTTCTTCCAACTCATCTCGTACACCAAAGGCCTCAAGAATGGTTACGATTTCACTTACCCACGTTGCCCTCGAACCTAGTATACTATTTTGAATTCATGCTAGAATATGGTGAACTATATTTGTTAAACACGTCTCCTCGGTTGCAGGCCTGTCAATGAAATTGGCATGTATATGTACATTCTGTAAATACTCAGCCATCGTATCTGTCCACAATGTTTATTTGCCAGTAAACAAATATTGTAAAAATTCATCCTGTTGAAACGTGCCGCAGTACTATAGCAACAGGCTGCACGAGCAGCCAAATACACTTTCCAAAGATGTTCTCAATTGTATGTCCACTGCTTTGCAGAACCTTCCAAATACGATATACATATATTTACTTGTGATCCTCAGAACACTCCATATTTTGCAGAGCCCTATCACACTTACACATGAACTGTGTAGCATAAACACCTCTCTCATTTCCATAAAACATTGGTACAATTTTTTCAAAAGCCTGAATACTATCTGTAGTTAATCCAGTCTGTCTGTTCCAAAATGGTGGACGTTCCTCGATCCCAAGCCAATGCTTTGATTCATTTCTAGAGTCTTTTTTGTTTGTATATTACACATTTTCTTATCCCATTGTTGTTCTATTTTATCTGATCCCTTATTTTGGGCACAGAATCCTCCACGTTAGTTGTTTTCTAATTACTTGTAAGAAACTTTTCATCTGTATTCTGAAATTCTTTGCTTAGAAATCTCTTCAACTATCCCATGTCCGGTGTTTGCTTATTTATCGCTATTCTAACTTCTTACAATTTCCTGTTGCTCCCTTTGTTCTCTTTCTACTCTTGCAACCTCACTATGAACATGGTTATATTATATTTTGTGTTCGTTTTGTATTCATAGAATAGTGGCTCTCAACAATTTTATTCGCTAATGCTTGCTATTTTATGGCCATATAGGTTTCTAGGTGTTTAAATTTACCCTCAATTTATTATTATTATTTTTTGTTTTTTCACACTTTTCACCATTATGTACCCCTCATTTTTCTATGCGGGCGTCCATTTCTGTGGTGAACTTTTCAGTTTGTACCCTTTTTTTATTTCCTTTTGTAGTTATTTCTTTAAACTATCTCAGAATTTTACCTAGTTGCCTCAGAATGAATTATGCCGTTTTTATTACATTGCTCAAGTGTGGGGTTTACTTGATTTTCTAAAATATGTACAATTTCTGAATCGTAAATACTACCGGTAGTATTGTTAAGTTTGTTAAACTCTGCCACAGATATGGTAGCGTGGAAATTGCCGTACATAAATAAAATAAACAGAAAAAACATTAAGATTACAGAAAAATAATGTTTACTTTTCATTAAACGTTCACTAAACAACAACTATTACCCACAACTACAAAAAAATACAGCAACTATACAGTTTAGAAAATTGACGAATTTACTTGTTTTACTTTTGTCTTCCTCGACGATCGCCGTGTTGCCGCCGACATTGCAATATCTCAAACTGTACCTCATGGAAACTGCATTCCGCCATCTAGTTGCTGCTGCGTCGTTCCTTCCATGTCATATGTGGCTATTTTGTCACATATTTTCGAACACCAACTACAGTTTTTTTAGAGCGGAAAACACTTTCCGAACGTCGGACATTTATTGTAATTTATTATCATCGCTTGCCTTGCGGTCGAGGCTCGGCAACTTAAAATCACTTTATACGATAGCTAAGTTGTTCGTATTATTACTTTCATAGTACTTTGCCCCACGTTCTGTGTCAAATGTAACGTTTCAGATTAGCAATGTTGAAGGTGATTCCCGCCTATACTCAGTTGAGAGCATGATAATTCCACCATACAAAATGGTTAATCTCAGGTTCCGTCACAAGGAAGAACGACATTTTACGTCTCTATTTACTTCTTTCAGATATTATTTTAAAGCTGCAAAAATTTCCTAAAACACCAAAATTACCACGAAAACAAAATTGTGACGAACCAAACTATCTTAACTAGAACGTGACATGTGCAAAAAAAACGGGTTTCCTGCTCGCTTCGTTCATCAACCTTCACGAGAATGATACTGATGCTAGGAAAAAATCGCCATCCTTCTCCCTTGTAAATAACAAAACCCTCCACTTGTTCCTATTTGTCCAGCTAAATCTCACCCCCGTTCTCGGCTAGTCCTGGCCTTCTGAAATCAGCTGCATTAAAAATAAACAACAATAAAATCCACTTTTCAGTGCACTCGCCTATATCTGCCTCTCTCTTAACTCTTCAAAAATCACTGTGCAGCAATGCTTTATAGCATACCAATTTAATTAAAATAAAAAAGAAAATAATAAAAAAATGTCAAATTAATTTGGAATACATAACCACCATTGAAAAGTATTCTTTCCTCGCTAAAATTAATGGTAAAACTTTCTAAAACGCACATAAATACTCTGAATGCTGGAACTTTACATAACCATTACCAAGTATGTTACTCTGTAAAAAGACAGTAAAATCGAATTATACCGCTGAGCCATCAGTTTCAACGGAAGAAGTTCATCTAACAACCAAACATGATTACTTTTCTAAATACTCATTTTTACTACGACGTTGTTTCCTTGTTGAAAAAATAACATCCCGCTTCGTTATAGTTATTACTTTTGAAGTTATGTAGAAATGAAGTAGTTGATTTTAATATATGTGTTCGTCTTTCTTAACTGGCTAGCTTATATAAAAATAATTAACAAATATTAAGTTTTCTGAAATAACTACTTACATAATATATGTAAACTCTACTAAACAATCAACATTATGCTTAAAACATAAATAAATATATGTAATTTAGTAAAAGTTTTAAGCCAAGTAAATTTAATTTGCTATGCTTCTGGTTTTGTGTTGGATGTATACGTACATATTTAATTACTTTAATACTTATATTGATTCCTGATAAACCTAAACCACATAAAATGCATTAGTTTTTAGTTTATCACGGAATGGAATAAACTGACCTTAGTGTTGATTCCTTGTCCACATTCAATACCTCCGTGTCGTACAATTACAGATCCATCTCCGGCATAAACGGACACCAAACAGTGCAAGTTGCCCATAAATGGTACAGGATATTTCATCGGAACTAGCGCAATGCCTTTCTTCACCCAGCGGTTCGCCTGTCAATGCAATATAAAATATTACATTTCAACGCGACAAAATTAATATGCATGCTACTCATCAGTATGAGTTTCATATAACCAAAATTTTTCGTGGTAAATTATCAACTTAGATTTTAAAAATTACTAAATTACTAATTATTGAAACATTATCAGGCCATATTATTTCACGGCCAATTTTTTTGCTGATTTGTTCGCACACTACGCTCCATTTGATACTTCGTCTGTTTTCAAAATTAATAATGTCTAAATTCTATTCATAAACTAACGGACAGGATAAGCAGTCATTAAATGAATATTTATGTAACTTAAAATGTACAATTTTGCATTAAATTTTTTAAAAGTCTTATATAAGTTGGTCTCATAGAGTAATAGGTACATGAGAATAGCCTAAAATGTTTATTTACATGACTATAATTTGTAAAATTTCATCCATAGTTCATAAATTAACAAAGCACTCGCTGTATGTACCAAAAGTGATGACAATCAGATAATTTTTACGAAAATATCCAAACATGAGTTTATTTATTTAATGAAAATTTACAAAATTGAATACTTACAACCACATGCCTATTTTAACTTAATGATTGTATTATAAATTGTTAAATCATCAATGTTGTTTGTTTTAATGGTACCTGAGATACGAAATAACACTATGAAAATTAAACTTACGTGCGTTTTTTTCTAAAAAAAAATTTTATTTACGTGGTCTAAAGTGAAACAATAATTTACCAGCACACCATATTAGTGTACATTCAACAACAAGGGTGAAAGTTACACATAATTACATCCGGAGTTTGCTCAATTTACATGTGACGTATTGTTGGTAATTATGTTAATGTATGTTAAAATCTGATGAAAAACTAGGATTTAGTAAAAAAAATTGGATAGTATCTGCCAAAAATAACATTCCGTTTCAATCGGTATGTTACCTCTTGAAATATAGCAATTCCGAATTATTTATTATTGGTATGCTACCTTCCGAAATAGCATAAAAACAAAAGAAACTTCAGCTAATAATAAGAAGTGTCAACATAGGCTACTATTTCCATGAAAGAGTTGAATGGTTACGAAAAATAAAAATTGCAAAAGTGTTTAAGGGGAGCAAATAACGGACATTAGCCTTTCCACTGTGCGTGTATCCTTGTCCCAGCCTACCGTGCAGGCGACGTGTGTAGTCCGTTTCCGACATGGATTTTTCACCATAAGATAATATATAATACAAAACATTAACATAAACCAAAATCGGGTATGGTGATTAGCTTTAACATAAATATCGAGGGTTATTTAATATTCACAGCTATACTGGGCCACGCCTACCACACACTTAAAATGTGTTGCAGTGTGTTTGTGAATATGTTTTTTTTAAAGAAACTGGTCTACATATGCCCAATGTGTCTGTGTAGGAAAAGAATTATACACGCCAAATGATGACTGAAAAATCATTTCAAAGCATCACGAAGATTAGAAAAATCATTTCGTAGATCCTAAAAATGGCTAAAAACAGCTTTTTTCAACCTATTATATCTGAAAAACTACTCACAGCATTCATGTGAAAGTACTCTAGGAGCATGTAACGGATATTGCTTAAATCTTTTAGCCAATAAAATGATGGGATCACCACTGAAAGTGTCAATCTGGAAAGTGATCTACGATACCACTGCAAGTCAGTAGAAGGAAATAGCCGATCCAGGGCCAGCAGCTGGTGGCTGAGAGTGAGGGTGACCTTGACCTTTGACCCCATGGCCTTGACCTTTGACCCCATGGCCTTGACATTTGACCCCATGAACTTGACCTTAACCTTTGAACCCATGACCTTGACCTTTCGACCTCTGTAACCCGACACCCCGATGCCATCTTGTTTCTGGCTGCCATAATGGATGACATCAATTTCGAAAATTCCGAAAAAAAGTTTAAAAATTCCGCCATCTTGTTTTCCATCGACATCTTGTCTCTTTCTATTTTTTTGTGCAGTTTTATTAAAACTTATTTTTATAAGTGCATCACAAAAGTATAAAATGTACAGTATACATTCTCTTCGACACTTTGTGGAAGTGTTAGCTGTCGTACAAAAGAGAATGCGTGTTATTTGGTTTCTGTTTTCAAATAGTTTTTGTAGTAATAGGAATTTTTAAAAATCATATTCTTAGTGGTATTCATAACTGCAAAAAAACATTTTGCTGCAGTATAAAATGTACACCCAAATATGGACAATAGAAAAAAGATAAATTTAATACTTAAAATAGTTTCACACAATGTAGCACAATTGCTTTATCGTTGCTCGGTTAAAATTAAAATCTGTATCACTCTAAAATAAATTCACCTCCGCGCATAATCACTATTAGAGATGACATTACAATTTCAGCCATTTTTAGAAAACTATCTGTTTGCTTACTAAGCTTTAACTTTGTCATCTACGAGACTGGTACTTCCGCTAAAATGTTTACAGCCTATCAATCTACATTTCTCTACAGCTTCTCTGGCTATGTCGCCAATCATTTTAGGAGTGTGGGGAATACCCAGCATATCTTGCCCCCTCAGTGTGACAGCCATTTCCACTGCCCGTCCCTTCCTGCCTGGTGGCTTGTTTGAACTCCATGCTCATGCCTCCCTAGGATCGCTTCCAAGGCGATCCTTCCCAGCTTGACTTCAAAACACCAAACAAGGCCTTTCCACAGCTTGATGTACCGGCTCCCCCAAATGTGACGTCAGGTATGATGTTGCAGAAGGGAGGCACGCCCGAACACACACAAGTGGAAAGCCGGCTTTAAACAGTGAAAATCACCCCACTCCCCCACATGCCCATCTTCTATCACAATCCTTTTTCCATTTCCACCTGACACTGCGGGTCCAGCTAGACGTAACAATTCACAGAGAAGAGTTGATAAAATGCTTTCTCCGAACCGGCTGCAGCGTCGTTCGCCTACCCAACCCCCTTTAACTGAGATCACCGTAAAAAAAACACTACTTCACTTTAGAAAGCTGCAGGAATGTAAAGGTTTGTCCATATTTTTTTACTCTTGTCACGAAAAAAAATCGTCCCTCCCGTTGAGGAAACCACTTCAGCTTATTACCGCCGCAAGTCTATATAAAGGCTTGCTTGATCGGAAATCGGCCTTACTGTATTCACCAGCATCTGACGTAGTAGGTACTCTTCGAGAACTCTGTCGTTTGCCAGCACCATTACATATGAAGATAATTGCGTCAAGGTTTCGCGTTCTACGTCCCCGGTATACAGAGCTAAAACTCTTTCAGGTACATTCAAAGTGTTTTAAAAAGTTCCATCTTATAATACTTATTGCACGTAAACATTATTTGATTTCTATGTAAATGTTTCATTAGTAAAACTGCATTCAATCTAGTACAAGAACATTTTTTTTCTCACTACATGTTTTAAAAAGTAGTTTAATGCTAACGAATTTGCTAAAAAAACTTTTCGTGATATTTTTGTCCTGTGCTTCTTAACAACAATTCAACATACTGATTCTATGCTGCTAGTAGTATAACTTTGAAGTGTGTTGTAATAAGCTTTCGAGATAGAGCCATTACGTTTTATTTCCATCTAAGCTGCCGCGCAGTGTGTCTGTGAGTTTTTATGCATGTTAATAACACATATGTGAATTCCTGTAGGAGATCAGAGCTATAGTACGTAAAGACCCCCCCTCCCAGCCAAATTTTCGTGCTTGTAGTGCTGCCTGAGCATCCAATCACGTCTCGAGAGGTCGCTTCAATCTGCTCATCACGTACTTTCGTAAATGTAAGAATTTTTGGTAAGATAAGTGTTTTTCAAGTTTGTAGCTGTACTCACGTTTCAAACCTTCCACATTCTTCACTAGCCCTATTTCGCTTTTGACCTTACTACTACCAGGCATCACGATACTTTCTGCAGTGTACATAGACATGAATCAATTAGTACACGTGAATACTTCAACATCACATTCCAGCATTAAAGTTACCAACATCAGTTTACTCAGAGTGATATTATAATACATTCTAAGTCCTGCAGAAGAACTTATCCCTATCCGCACATAGCACTGCAGGCACTGCATTTAGCACCACAGACACAGAACTTTGCACCACAGGTCCATATTTAGCACTGCTGGCACCGCATGCTCCTTAATTAGCTCGGTGTGCTCTGCAATCAGCTCCGTATACTCCTCAGTTACCTCTACATGCTGAACAATTAGCTCCACATGCTACACAATTGTTCCACATGTTCCACAATTAGCGACATACAATCCACAATTAGCTACATACAATCTACAATTAACTACATACAATCAACAATTAGCTACATACAATCCACAATTCACTCCACATAATCCATACTCTACAATCCACAATCCACTCCACAAAATCCACAATTCACTTCCCACAATCCACAATTCACTCCCCACAATCCACAATTCACTCCACACATTCCACAATTCACTCCAAACAATCCACAAACCACAACTCACTCAACACAATCCACAACCCACAATTCAATCCACACATTCCGCCATCAATTTCAAAGACAAAAAAAAATTATTATTTTATCCATATTTTTATAGTTGTGGGTTTTCACGGTTCACTTGCACTCAGATCTAGAGGAACTCCCTTGGGTATCAAAAGACGTCTCTTCATTTCCGAGGTCAGAGGTCCTGTCCTCATCACTTTAATGTTAAGTCGAGAAATCTAGTGGAGACCATTTGTAACACAGTCAATCGTTACTAACAGAGATAATTAATTTCCTATTTTCTTCTTACGGTATTTAAACAAAGAAAATCTTACAACTTGTACCTTCAC
>PNEQ01113016.1:20440-44044 GCA_003012365.1 Medauroidea extradentata
AATGGGTTGGTATTATGTATAGAACCGATATCATGGACATACGCCATTGCTTGCGAATGTTGCCGTCTTGCAGAAAACATCCACAATAAAACGAAAAACAACAACAAAAACCAACAAAGAAAAGTCGAGCGTTAGCTGTTGTCAACAAACAAATAACATACATACAGTCCTAGAGAGGGACATAGTCGTAGCCACAAAGAGGAACAGATAAAAAACAAACAACAAAAAAATTCAAAAAATTAATTCCTAGCTGGTATATAGTCGTGTGATGAAAGACGACACAACAAAAACGAACGAGAATACAGAAAAGAGACTTATGAAAACAGGTACCAAGAAGCCTTCTATTTTTTCGTCCGTTTTTCGTCTGTTTTTTTCGTGTTTCGTCGTTGTTTCACACTCATTTCGTCTCTCGACTTTTGTGTTGTCTTCGTTGTGTTTGTCTGTCTGTTACCTGTTTTCATAAGTCTCTTTTCTGTATTCTCGTTCGTTTTTGTTGTGTCGTCTTTCATCACACGACTATATTCCAGCTAGGAATTAATTTTTTGAATTTTTTTGCTGTTTGTTTTTTATCTGTTCCACTTTGTGGCTACGACTATGTCCCTCTCTAGGACTGTATGTATGTTATTTGTTTGTTGACAACAGCTAACGCTCGACTTTTCTTTGTTAGTTTTTGTTGTTGTTTTTCGTTTTATTGTGGATGTTTTCTGCAAGACGGCAACATTCGCAAGCAATGGCGTATGTCCATGATATAGGTTCTATACATTGTACCTTCACTTTCCCTCCTATTATTATTTTATGGTGAAAATTTTTTTTATTAGTTGCTGCAAATCATTAAATTATTTTCAGTATATTTTCACAATAATTTTACAAATATACTATTGTAATATAGTATTTTAAATCCTACATAATTTGGTTAAATATGTTATTTTAATTCCCGACAGTATTTTGGTAAATGTTTTGTTAGAAATGATCTGCTGCATTTTGTTAAATATTATTTTAAATCCTACAAAATTTTGTTAAATATGTTTTTAATGCCCGACATCACTTCGGTATAATACATTGCCTCATTTTTATAAATGTTTAGCAGCATTTTCACAAATAATGTATAGTAGGAAATCAGTATGCTACTTCTCCACTCTGCTAAAATAATATTTGTTGGTATATAACTTAACAGGCTTTTGTGCCCGTATTACTTTCAGCTGCTGAATTCTCATAGTCAGCACGGACGGTGGATGTGTCGGCGAAAATTCTTCCGTCGATCCTCTTCCTTCCGGCTCTAAATCAGAGGCCGCTTCTTTTTCGGCGAGTCCAACTCCTGCCCCCCCCCCCCATTATAAGTTTTTTTTTGTAATAAAATGTTCGTGTGTAGGAGTAATCTGATGACACACGGGCCAATCTGTCAAGACAATTACGTTATTAGGGATATAGCGAATGTTTGCTGCAAGTGTGGGGCACAGATGACACATAAGGATAACCTAAAACAACACATAAGTATGTGCTGCAGCTGGGTAAAACAGGCTGCAACACACTACTGCAAATTTTGTAATAGATGATTTACAAACACTAGCGATGCACGAAAGCACGAATCAGGCTGTAGTTTCAATGTTAATAAAGTTGTGCATACTAGCAATAATTGTGGTAAGTCATTCACAAAGGCAAGTAACTTAAATTGGCACATGAAGAAGAATAGTGGTCCGGTCCCGCACCCAGCAAAGGAAGTGTGAGTAGCTCCAACACACACACACATCAAGTTAGCAGAAGGCGGAAAAACCGAGAATCGTAGCCCGAGCAGGTCAGTCAACGAGCAATGTATTTATTTTAGCCGAAACCGCATTCAGGTCCAATTTAAATACGTACGTTGCAGAAAACATTTGTGACCAGGCCAAGGACATTTGCTCACATCCGGAAGAAGTAAAACCAAATTTAATTAGACAGCTACAGCAAGAGCTACAAGTGAATAGTCCTATAAAATTTACGTATTTTTGGAGTGTAAGTATACGGAGCCTATACCCCAAGAAGAAAGGAATGACAGCTGAGTTTTCAAGACTAAAAATATGTAAATTGAAAATTTATACCAGGAAGAGCACAATTGCGTGACTCGTGGCTCTGGATGGACATTAAGTGCAGTCAGTCGCATCCAGTTGCGCATTAGCAAATTAGAGCCGACAAGAGCCTCTAGTTGTGTTGACCTGCCCGTGCCTATCAAGGTGAAGTTAGCAGTAAATAATCCTCAAAATGAAGACGAGTGTTTCAAATGGGTGATTTTTGCGAGATATGTAACAGGGAAAGATGTGCAGCGCGTTAACCAAAGAAACAAGGATCTGGAAAGAAAGTTTATTTTTGAAGGAATATAATTTCCCACACCACTGCACCACATTAAAATTTTTGAGGTAAATAATCCCGGAATGTCTGTCAACATATTTGTATTAAATGATGAGAACAAAGTGGTGCCACGTCGAGTTACTTGTGAATAAAGAGAATAGCATTTTGATTCATTGTTACTGACGAAAGAGGATAAGAACTCGCAGTACTGATATACCAAACATGTCTCAATACTGATCAGAAAACATGACAGTCCACAAAAGGAAAAATTTACGTTTGTGAGAGGTACTTCAGAACCCACGACGACCGATTGAGAGTGACGGGAAAAAGCGAAAGTGAAATATTAGAAGAGCTCGAGAAATATTGCAGCCTATACGCCCCTGCGAGGATCAAAATGCCATAGTATGAAAAAAAAATTAAAAACAGCCAGTACTAAAATTTTCAAATATTCAAAACGCAGACAAGATGCCGATTGTAATTTATGCGTATCTTAAAGTCATGCTTGTGCCGTTACATACCTGCTAGCCAGGCCCAGAGACATCATATACCTACCCATACCAAAAACATGAAGCCTACAGCTATTTCCTGCATGTACAAGTAAATAATGATTTCATACCTGCCACGACGACAGCAAGCCTACCAACCAATGTTCATGGGTGAGAATGTTGAAGAAAAATGTATTAAGGACATCGTGAACATTGGGAGTAAAGTAAAGAATATATACAGGTCGAGCAATCCGATGAAGCCTCTGAATCATCTGCAACTGCAGCACATCAGACTGCCAGTGCCTGCTGCTACTGTGAAGAGCAATTTACTGATAAAATAAGAATGTGATGGACCTTGATCAATTCACGGGCTAATACAAGGGCCCTGCCTGTAACAACTACAACAAACTGTGAAAAAGACCACAGAAAACGTCAGTACAATTTCACAATTTTTCATATAATGAAAATTTCATAGCAAAGCAATTGGGCTATAATGAAAAATGAATATTTATAATCCCGTACAGTGAAGAAAAATTAGTTACATTTTGAAAAACTGTGAGGGAGAGACTTTCCATAGAATTTATTGATAGGGCCTACATTGTGCTCTGGCCGCCATCTTGTATAATGTCGGCCAAAATTAGGGTTTTTGGATTTATTCTCCAAACTATTAATTTTTTTTTTAAAATATGAAATAAAAGTTATGTGTTTTGGTTCAAAATTATCTATAAAATTTGTTTTTAACCTTTTTCTTCGTATGACAAACTGTAGAGGTACGAATTGGCATCGTACTTTGGTTCCATTTTGTGTAACATACTCGGGGGCTCGTTTTGGGCTGGGCGACACTGCTAGACTCTCGGTCGGTCTGGGTCCAGATTGTTATTAATTAAGAACACTTGAAACTGGTTTTATCATGCTATTGAATTTTTAAAATGTTTAAGTATTAATCTTTTACCGTCCTGCCATAGGAGCGCTAATTTATTTGGACATTGGGTGTATGTCTTGTTATATTGAACGAATATTGTTTACGCAGACTTTAACTACCTGCTGCTACATTAAATCTCTATTATAGTCATCAAGAGTAATTTCACTCTCCAAGCTACTTTTCTTAACCCCTTTGACCATTTTTGTATCTTTGTCGGCACATTTATGTGTATATGTTTTGGCCCACAGGCCCACAAATTCACTTATCTGCTTCCCGCAGCACTTGCCCTTAAATTTGCCCATCACTTTTCTGTTAGGGGGCGAGTAGCAGGGATGAGTGGGAGGATAGTCACACGTCCATTTCAGACCAAAGTGCTGGGTCTTCGGCCAAGTCTGCATAGAATTCTTCAGTTTGTATCTCGTAAATTAATTAATCAGTATCTGTATATAACAATTTTAAATTGTCTTCACATTTTTTTTTCATTATGTTATGATGGAATTCATACATTAAAGTCTTTAAAATGCCCAGTGCTGAGAAGCCTACATGTTTGGGTTTTTCAAATATCATGCTTTCTTTCTCCAATTTTAGTTTTAGTTATAAATTGCCCGGTACTTGAATGTTGGCTTCGAAATCAGATTCTTCACTCTTCGTTCATTGCTCACTAGCTCCGTGACTTGTCTCTTCCTCTGGTTCTCCATCAGCTTGCCGAAGACTGAATTATTAAGTATTGTGAAGAAATCCTTTTCAAAACTGTTACCCGATGCCAGCTGCAATTTATGTTTTCTTGTTAGATACTTCAAATGGTTGTAGTAGATTTTTATTTATCATTGTGTACTTATGTTTAAGGTTCTGCATTTTCTTGTGGCACTTTATACGCAACTGATAAATGTGATTGCTGTGTCATTCCACCCTTAGGCAGAGAGTCCGATTAACACATCGGCGCAGAGTATAAAATATTAACTTTATAAGCAAACTTGAAACATATTTTGACTTCTTTTTTCATAATTAGTACTATCGCCACTTAAAATTAAAATAATCCGTCATAACTTACAGTACGTATACATGCTGTTACAGGAAAACAAAGACAAAACATTTCAGTTGATTTCTCGTAGAAGATTATCAGAAGATTTAAAGAACCATTTTTGTCTAAAGATAATAATAATGAAGAAATAAGCCTTTGAAAAATCGGAAAATTTGATTTCCCAAAGTATCCGAAACTGTATGACAGAATGACAATACTTTGAACGTTGCAATATGTTGTCAGTCTCTAGAATTCTTAGAAAATTCTGGGAAATACTTACCACTATTGTTGATGTAATAAGGGCCGCCCCTCTCTAATTTTACACAACTATTGTAGCGAATGAGATTCAAACATTTGATAAAGGTTTATTGAGATGCTGAGTTATGTAACAATAACAATACTTTCTAGGAACTAACAACTTCGTTCAAAATGCACTCGAGTTTTTAGAACATTGTTACAGAATGTATAGAATAGGCAATACTGTGCATAGTTGTGTTTTGTTCTTTTCAGGGAAAAGGGGGTGACTGAGTACATTCGTTGCAAAGAACGGGTATTATAAGTTAATCAGCTTGCAGTTTCGTAGCATTTTATCGCTGCAGCTGAAACTTCAAAATATGTATTTTGTACTTCAATAGTGAAACCAATTCAGTTGAAACACACTGCCTAGTTTAATTTGCATGACACACTTTCAGTTTCCAATCACTGACAACCTCTGGGAGGTAGTTGCTTATGAAAACATAACACAATATAATGTGAACTACTGAAACGTTGTACGTCCATGATTCTGTTCAAAATAATTCGCTTACATTGCAAGATTCCTGTAGACAAATTATTACACTAAAGGTTTTGTACAATGATATACGAGAATAGTTAACGGACACAAAACTGTATCTGGCTCATATATAACTATGCAGGTAAAACTGTAATTATTTATTAGTAAAAATTACTTCACACAAAAGTGTCAGCATTCATTGTAAACACTAGTAATGTCTTCAGCCATCAAAGTATAGAACTAAGGATAAGTGTAGCCAAAATAATTTTGTTACAACACAAATATAAAACCCATTATTACAGCATATAAATCCATAAAAATTTTTACGACCGATACTAAATATTCCATACAGAATACCAGTTTTCTAAACGTTACATATGTTTTTGTTGAATTGAGCCTAATATTACCACCTGTGCTATATTTGTGTTTTTTTTTTTTTTTTTTAGTCATGTCTACGGCTATTTCTGTCGCAGTGTTCATTTGTGTTGTCGTCTTTCTTCCGTTACTGTCGTCATGATCATGCATCTTGTTTGATACTTTTATGTCAGAGATTTTCAATTTACTTTTTGTTTTTATTATAAATGACTACTATATTCGTAGTTCTGAATTTTTGGATGTTGTTGACTACAGCAGTTTCTTACTTCCTTGGTTTCTATCTTTCACATGTTCGCTTCTAATATTCTCGTGCCTAGTCCTGTCATATTAGTGCCGGTTGTTCTAAGATTCAACAACATTTACTGGCATTGACTTATATCTAACAAACCCATTCAGTTTGTCAGCATAGTTAACTGTTAACGTAATAATTTTAGACAGGGAGTACAACACGATTATACGAATTATTATGTAGAAATAAAAGTGAGTAAAAGTCATTGTTTTAGCAATGTAACATATTCCTAAATAATTATTTACAAATACACATAGGCACAGATACGCAATATTTGGTCACGTTTGTGTAACTGTGCATGGCCAAGAATTTTCATTTGCCTATGGCAATCGCCAGCTAGAGGTGTGTAATGTAGAAACGAATGGATTATACACGATTTAAGTAGAACGTCTACCGCCATTTTAGATTAATATTAATTTTAAGTAAATTTATTGCCGTTATTTTTCTTTGATTTTTAGTCATGAAGGGGCAATTATTATGAACAATGAGGTAATAGCATTAAATATTAATTAAATGGTTTTGTTTAAGAAACTGAAATAGTAATATATTTTTAATACTGATCTGTAGTTTCTACGATATAATAATTTAAAGGGTTCCATGTATTCTGAACTTCATATTTCATTTAAACATGTTGAACTCAATGCCGTGGCCAAATGAATTAAAATAAATCGGAAACAGCAGATCAGAAAAAAAATCACAAATGTTTGCATTATTGTTTATGCTCTTTCTGTATTTCTGCACCGAATTCGTTAGTGCATTATGAAGGAAAGCTTTACTTAACACAGTTGCAGCAAGAGTATAAAGTTTACACACACATATTCATATTGAGAAATGGGGACAAATTGCAATAAACTATGCCTGAGAGAATAGGCGGCCAGATGTTTAGGCTGTTATGATCACAGGTCCAAAATGTTACTTTATCTATGCTAAGAGACAATGAATTAGTTTGCAGTAAAATATGTCATACCTTATAAGTGTGGCGTCGTAGACCAAATGGCAATGCGTTGTTATGGTATCTGCACGCCTATAATAGGCTACGTATTTAAGACGTCTTTCTAGCACTCAATCGAGATTAAATACACTTGCAGCCTCCGTGGAGACAAATACTGCTTTACAAAGCTTTGCAAAGAGGAACTTGAGCATTTACAGAGATGTATGATCAGTAGAAGTTTATTGGACCTAATTAATTCAGCAATATCATCTATGGTTCTTTACAAATGTACAAAATAACCTTGTATGTTCTAATGTATAATCAATTTTCCAACATCGTACCGTAAAGTATAAATAATAAAATACCAAATACATGTAGCTACCGTAAGCGGAGGTGTTCATGGGCAGGTGGGGTGACTTCGGGACACTATCATACTATTTTTATTTTCCATAATTGTCAACAGTGGGAAACTAACAAATAAATTCCACGTGGCATTTTATTGGTCGTAATTAATAGCAAACAAATTTCACTATTCATTGTTGCCACATATTTGGATTTTTTTTCCTGAGTCTACCCACGAGTCCAAAAGTATTCTCTGCTTACGTAATGTGTATACTAGTTAGTTTTACATAAATACATTAACTGTAAATAGATTCTTACATTGTTGAAGGCATCTATTTCTTGTTTCCTAGCTGCATACTGCGAAGAAGCTTGCAGATCGTCAATTATGTTTAGTATCGGGTCGCCGGTTAAGATATTGTTCTTGCGAACTTGTATTGCGTCTATATTGCAAACTTTTGCGATATGTTCCATGATGCATTCTATAGCCGCTATTCCTTCTACTGTGCCTGCAACAAAATATTCATATTTCCTCACTTGGGATTACAACTTATGGTGTTGTTATCTATATAACCAATAGTTAGCATTTCGCCTCACGTTTTTGTTATCTGGGTTTGATTTACAGAAGGATATTCCGATTTTCTCATGTGAGAAACTTATTGGCCTTTGAGTGTGTTTCACGGGTTCTTCTATTTGCAACCTCCCTTACATTCCGTAGTTCCTTTATACTTATAGGTGGTTTAGATAAGTTGATCACTTTTAAAACATATTTGCTGCTTTCAAGAAATATCTGTCTGCAATTTATAGTTGTCATAACGAGGGTCGTTAAAGCTAACATTTTTGTTTCTGTACGTAATTTTATAGCACAGTAAGTTACGTAAATCCTAGAAACATCTACAGAAATTTTAACTAGTCAACGTCATAATATGTATTCACGGTATGATGTTGACTGGCAAAATTCCTTGTAACTTTTAGTACTGACAAAGATGTGATTATTTGATATTTGCTCTTTTATGTGTCATATCTAAGCCCAGTTTTAAAATGACTATCTGAGAAAATTAGTCGAATTATTAAGATTGACTTGCAAAGTTTGTGGAATTTTAATTGATTCAAAATAATGATTAACAAAACTATAACAAATAATTCCGCCACGCATTGTAGTAAGATTAAGTATGTAATATCAAGTAATAGTTTGAACATTCCTAATAATTTGCCTTCCACAAATATGTCATACATTAACGATATTAAAAGTGAAGTAGGATAGCCGATTAAAATTCTGTGTACTGTGGGGAAGGATATTTTACGTTGTTAGTGGAGATGAAATATGTTGAACAGTGCTCAAATTCCTGGACACGTACGCTTGTATTGACGATATTAGGTAGAGATAGTTCGGGATAAAGTGAGTACTTTTCAAACCATAGTATATTTTATTTGAGTTATTTTTTTACTGACATTTTTCAACATAAACAAAGTACCTTAAAGAACAATCAGCATTTATAAATATAGACTGTATCGTACTCAAGTACTACACTAAAATATCTTAATATCACTAGCAAATAATCACTATTAAAATTATCCGAAAAAGTCACCAGTACATTAACAAGTTCATAACAAACCAAACTATTAATGACTATACACATAAATGTTATAAAATATAAAACAAGGTCTCCTTCCTCTATAAAAGTTCTCTGTACATAAAAAGTTTGTACGATCACCCACAAATGGTAGATCTAATGTCCTAGATTGGTACACCCGATAGTCAACTTAAGTCCCGGAACACCCTCGTTGCACTACTCCTCGCCGCTAACAGTATCACGAACATTCTTGAGACCCGCTCACAACACGTCGCTGTCGCCAAGACTCACTTACACAAGATGCCGTACTGCAGATCTCTCCTAGTTTATCGCATAGTTAACTTATATGTTCTTAAACAAAAGTCCAGAAATTTTGCGGCAAATCATTATCTCGTAGCTCCGAGAAGCACATCGCAACAGGGTCAAAGCCCGATTCAGCAAAATAACGTAGACCCAGGAAAGCCCTAGGCTGTGATATCTATTATTATTGTATGAGTCGATATGAAACTCAAGATATGCGTGCAGGTGGCTTGACACGAGCTGTACAGTGCGTGTCAATGTCCTTTAATACTTCCACCGTTGTACCGACTTATGCTGCTCGCACGATAGCCGGGGGTCACTACAATAGTAACTATGTTCAGTTGCTTTTCTCCATGCCATATGAGACAAATTAAAAAACTACTTTCTGTTCGGAAGAAGCAAACTATAAGACTCCTTTCCTTCCCCAAAAAAAAAAAAAAAACTTTTAAATTTGGAACCGACTTAAAACTCAGAGCACAACATCTACTAATGAAAATAAAACTTGAGGACAAATTACCCTGGTTTATAGTGTACTGAGACTGTGAACTAATTGTTTAAATGGAGGTAGAAGGAAATAAAGTACATGAAGCTTTGTTTTCATGGATCTGTAAAAGTTACAGAACGTCTACAAACTGATAAATAAAATGACAAAATTATTTTTGTCACTGGACTCGATTTACTATCGCTGTAATGCCATACTTGTCAAATATAATATAAAATAATTCGTCACGTACGTCCCCGTCTCACTTAACCAACAGTCTGCAGACTATGCATTTAAAATATTCTTGCAAAAAAAAAGATGTGGGGGTTAATGGGTTTAGTAAAATATTTTGGGCGTACACTTCTGCAGTGCTATATCGTCTCAGATAGACCACAGTGAAGAAATGAAAAGGTTGTGAAAAACATTATAATTTATTGGTTTGTAGACGTATGTTATTGCTCATGTTCTTCTTATAAAACCTGTGTCGAGTGATAACAAAAAAGATCAAGAAAAAACAAATATAAAACACTTATAAAATACAGAAAAAAAGCAATATCAGAGCAATTATCTCAGTTCTTTTCTAAATAATTGTTATATTAGACAACAAAGACTTCTATCTCTAGAATTCTTGATCGTATAATATAATAATTATTTTTAAAAATTAAACTGACAGAATTCCTCTGGGATTGCTTTCTTCTCTATTTTTTGTGTGATTTATATTAATTTTTCTTGATCGTTTTTGTTGTCATTCAAGACAGGTTTGATCAGCAAAACATGAGCAATGGTGTATGTCTACAAACCAATAAATTCTAATTGTAAACTCCCACTGCAACAAACATTTAAAATACGAATGTGAAAACATGCCTAATTGGCTTGTGTTAACGTATACGTATAATCCCAAGGCAAACGAAAAACTATAGTTCACAAATAAACGAAACACAAAAGAAAACTAGTCAACATTCAGGACATCAAAATTAAGGTTGCACAGGCCATAACTAAGACGAAGGCAATATTATCCATAAGCGACGTCATAAGGAAACAACGTATGAAACATCAATATGTTTGTGTTGACTACAGGCGATTCGGGTGGTTGTTTCCTATGTTGTTTACGCCTACTTTTCTAAGATGACACAGTTTACATCGTCAATGCTTTAGAGTTAGTGAGTGAGAGATTTTGTTCAGCGCTTAACATCGCGGTCTTTAGAGCCGGTGAGTGGTGACATCTCCGTGAAAACCCGCCAACCAGCGGTATCGTCCGGCACAATTCCCACATGCGAAAATCCGGAGACCGACCCCACCGGGAATCGAACCCTGATCGTCTTGATGGGAGGGGATTGGTCAGACCAATTTGCCACCGCGGCTCCACGGTGATTTACTGAATAAATATAATACATTAAAATATCCCTTTCTCCGTTCAATGTATCAAATATACAAAATATCGATATATAAAACTGACAGCCTAACTGCAATCGATAGTTTTCAGAATGTATCTGAAGAGATTTCTACCTAACCGGCAATCTTAGAGCAAGGAAATTCTATTACATGTTGGAAAGAAGGTATTTGTTTCTTATGGGAAGGTTTGGCACAAGGAAAATGTTGCCCCTAGTTTCACTGCAATCGTTAACGTAACAAGAAAAGTTGTTTTAATGAGGCATTGTTAAGTGATAAACAATTAAATTTTGGGTTTCAAATTATCATCTTCAAGTTACTTTAAATCCAGGAAAGCTCATAGGTTTGGCAGATTACGCCTCTTAAAGATACCAGCTCTCAAGCGGCAGAAATTTTCTCTGTACGGAACTATTAAAACCTTACTAAGAGAAGTATTCAATACATTATCTTGTTCATTTATTGTGATGGTAAGGCAAGTGAGCTTATGCCTCGTCAACAGTAAGATCATAAGACGTGATAACACTCAACTTGACACAATGACCGGAACTGGGAGAGAAATTGATGAGGGTATTTTTTATGTTAACACTTTCAGAACTCGTTTGAAGAGATTAAGGATTATGACGGGAACCGGGAATTGAAACCAAGATCTACCAAACGCAAACCTAACGCGATACTGTTCCATGGTACGAGTGAGTGAGTGAAAAGATTTTCGTTATCGTTTAACATCTTGGACTTTAGCGCTGGTGAGGTATATCATTGTATGAGTGTGCAGCAGCACCGGGATGAAGAGACAGAGGAAACGGAAGAGCTCCGAGAATACCTTCCAGCTACTGGCATCGAGGGCACGATTCCTAGATTCGAAAATCCGGGGACAAACCCCATATTGCCTTGGTAAGAGGCGAGAGGTTTGAATCCTCGACTACCGCGGCCCTACACCTCGTACTCATACAGAATGGTTTAATTAATATACACTGGATTGAACTTTGTATTTCGAACAAATTTACTCACTGTAACTTAATTTGAAGGTAGTGTTACTATTATAAGAAAATAATTTGTTTAACTTGAACCTGAAATACACTTTCTGAAACGCTGATTTGTAAAGTTTCTATCGAATATCGGTCAAAATACAATCAGCCCACTTGGACAAGACAATGCATCCTGTAATGTAACCATTGTAATCAAAACCTGTTTGATACGTTTACTGTTTATAAAAAAATATCTATGCAGATTATTATGCTTTACACTTAACGTTAATGTATATACTGACATATTCGTCACTAATTAAGCCAAGGATTCGTACAGTATGCTTATTATGAGTTTATTTCTGGACAACGTATGTGACTCTCTGTGTATACCTATATATGTACATATATATGTGTGTGTATGTATGTAAACTAAACACACGATACTGCACTGAAATGTCGTACATTATCACTAGGAATATTTTTCGGTTGTAGCGCTATGTACGAAAGAGGAAACAATCCGGTAGGGATCTAGGAGGTTTATTTAGTGTCTGGCGCAAAGTGGAGTAGCAACTTTGTACCTTAGCGTGAAATTTTTGCTCTAATAACTCCTACGTCTCTGACCCTCTCATGCACAAAACAAGCTCTAGGCAGGTGTCTCCAGTAACATTGATTTGCATCAATTTTATTGTACGCTCGCTCTTTTTTTGTGTGCTCTATGACGATCGGGTGAAGATATTGGTCATTGTTCAGCAGCAAAAGAAGAGGCAAATGTAAGTGACACTTACGCCTCGTTGAAAGCGAGGTCATTAGGGACTGTGACTCTTGCGTCTCGCCGACAGCGAGATCATTAGAAACTGTGACTCACACGTCTCGCCGATAGCAAGGTCATTAGAAACTGTGAGTCACGCGTCTTGACGTCAGCGAGGTCATCATGAACTGGGACTCACAGCTTAGTACAATGACAGGAGCTGCCAGAGGAGTCGGCCATGGTCTTTGTTAAAGAACTATACTTGCATTCGCTTGGAGCGATTTCGGGAAACCATGGACATCCGAAATATATTTGGCCGAAGCCGGGGATCGAATCCAGGTCCTTTCGAATGCGTGTCGAATATGTTACCGTTGCGCCTCCTCATTCGGTAAACACAAATGGAAATTAGATATCACGGATGAGGCACTTTACCAACGATATCATCCAACACGAATAACATGTGCAAATCTAGTCCACCCGTTGGATACAAAGCCTGCATGACATTGGTGGAATATAGGTATCGCAGCCGCTTAGCCAAACGCTACCACAAAAGCTAGTCGAGCATATTTTTATTGTTACCAAGCGTGATAACTGCGTATCGCAAGAACGAAGCTTGAATAATGACGGCTGCGTTAAAATGCGGACGAGGATCTTCCGATGAAAACTTTGACACAAAAATGATGACATTAATCGACGACGGTGTGTGCAATATACACTGGATGTCCAGAAACTGCCGTATGATTAGTAAACCACGCAAATCTTAGGCTAGAGTGGAGAATAAAACTTTAGTGGCAAAATGTGGTACAACATTTTACATGCGAAATGTTTCAACACTGCACGGAGATAGTCCTCTCTTGCGCTTGGTAGATTTTCCTGTTTGCCATGCCAAGTATACATAGAATCATGTTTATACTGCCCAGAATTTTAACCTGAACCCATTATATTCATGTCAGATCGGTTGCAGTGAGAAAAGTAAGGTAAATGAACAAAATATATGTGGCGCGCAAGAGTGGACTAACTACAGTGCTGTTGGCACACTGTACATGTAAAATTTCATCTACACTGATTTGTCACTAACATTTTTCGTTTCCAATTCAGCCCAGGATTCGCGTGATGTGCTTATTATAAGGCAGTTTCTGGACAGCCTACGCACACACTCACACACACACACACATATATATATATATATGTATAATATATTAATATGTGTGTGTACTAAACGTTCTGTATAAGCATGTTATTCTTCATGTTCCATAATCTGTTTTCATGTTTCAGCCAATGAAACCGTCCAGGAATAAGTATATTGAATGGCTGTAACGAAAATGTTATTTGTAATTAGAACTGGAGGAAACTGTGGTCAAGTTAAGATATTCTTCTGTTGTTGTGTGGAATTTGCTGTTAATGTTTATGTTGCGAGCCAGTGTATGTATGCGCCACTGTTGTGGTTCATGTACTGCTTCGTTTTAACGTTGCAAAATATTGCTCTACTTTTTGGTTCTCGTCTCGCTAATTTTTGCTGTATGGTTGTCAAAACTTACCCGCAGTTCTTACACGTTGTCTAAGCAGTATATACATTGAATTAAAAATTTAACATTTGTATTGTCACAGTAAACTCATTTAAACTGAATTGTTTAAATTTCATCATGGAGGACACTGAAGTTTACCTGAGACTCACATACAACATAATGTATGTTTATTTTCTTGACATTATGTCAGCAAAGGTGAAGGACACTATTTTGGCATTGAAAATTAAAACAAACATTGGTTACATTTCGCTTTCAAAATGCCTGAACAAGGGTATGGTACGATTGTTCACTATCAGTCTTGGCTGCTGCCTCATGCACACATATTTCAAAAATAACACATTGGAAACTGAAAATGTACACCATTCTTTTTAAAACAAATATTACCGAACACCAAAATACCGCAACAGTGCATGTATAGTTGCTTTGTTTGTCTAAAACTAATTTCGGGCAATAAACCGAAACACGGTGGCATTTTTTTATGAAACATCATTCTTTTGACGTGATGTTGTGATGAACGTACAAACCATGATCGGTGTGGTGACCTATTGTAAACCGGCCATCCAGCACCTGAGTAAATGCGCCAGGTTAAGTTGAGTCTATCATCATGTGTTGTATTATTATGTGTACCTGGCGCCCGCGTGAAGACACTGCAGGATGTGTTAGTATTGGCCTGCTCTGCCATCACAGACCAGTTGTTATTGTCGTAGCAGTTCTTGAAGCTATCCGTGGCGAAGGCAGCCGTAGTTTCATTGTTGGAGCTGCCTTTGTTCTCGTACATGTAACTCTCTACGTACTGTATCTTCCCGTTGTCATCAACCCCTACCTGTAAACAATGTTTAGATATAATATGTTTCCACCAGTAAATGTTTGTGCACCCTACAGACGTTTAAGTACAACTTCATGTCCCCTTAATAATACTATCGAAAAACACAAACTAATTTTAAAATACTTTCACACCATTCCAAAACAGAGTTTTACTTGATAGAAGATCATAGATGGAGCATAAACAAATATTCTGTCTGAAATCTTGAACATGCACCTACACATAATGCGGATTATACTGTTTACGTATGAACTGGATGAATTATTATCAAACCGGAATTAAGAGGAAGATGTTATGGATACCAAAAACAACACTATTTTTTTCCAGTATAGAATTTTTTCTTTGTAACATTGTATGTTAATACAATCATTTTCCCACCGATATAACTAATTTGTGTACGTTAAGTAATGCATATGATTTAAATTTTTTATTGATTGTGGTTTAAAAATATATTGCTATACTTTTAAGGAAATGAAAGATAATAATTACAATTATTTGTGTTAATTTGTAGGGGTGTGCTTTCCTTTTGATACAACGCATCACAGGAACATGTAATTTTAGAATATAAATACATTAGTTATCGTATCATGTGCAAACCTACGAATATGGTCTGTATATATTTTTCTTACATTCTATACACACTTACTATTTATACGTATGATAACATTCAATAAATACGTTAGATAAACTAACATAAAATGTTCGAATTAATCATTAAAATTTAAGCTATTACAGTAATGGGTAGTACAGGGTAAGTTTCAATTTGACCGACAAATTTTGCGGGGCGATTCCTTATGCAAAATAAGGTAGGGTTTACATAACACGTAACAGTTTGGCCGGAAAAGCATATTAAAGGCATTACGAACACATGAAAATGGATGTGCCGAGTCGATTTTAATGAACTCATTCAAAAAAGCTGGACGTATCGCAAAAGCAAAAGGGTACGTGATGGAGGATAAAAAATACCTGTTTTCTGATGACATGATATTGGTACGAATCAACCCCTTTTGTAAGAATATGGGGTGTGAGAGATTGCGCTCGTATGGCATTTCGTACCCGCAATGTTTTCTTGAGGTTTCATGCCTGTTTATGGAACAACACGTGTTAACAACAAAAAAGCTCGCCTTGGTAAAACACCCTCCGGCCAACCGTTTCCCCAAACACAATGACCGACGTATCTGCGGGTATATTGGAGTAGCGTTCCCCAACACCCATGTGGTTATGCAACTTATCAGGCACTTCTGCCAAAAGGGTGACGGTGGTCAGGCGGCCACGTATATTTACACCAACGTAGGCGATGCGGGTTCGATACCTGGTGTGACCACCTCAGTGTGCCACATGCGGAGAATGTCGCTGGTCGGTAGGTTGACTTGGGGATCACCCATTACCCCCGTCCTTACATTCTGGCGTTGCTACATACACATATAGTTCACCCCTTTTTCCAAATGGCTCGACAGCCGTTGCTGTTCAGAGCCACCCACATCTCGCTACAACACCTTTACCACATTTGTATGCAAGGAAGTCCATTAGGGTAAGTGAGAAGCGTACATGTTTGTACGTCCATTTTATTCACACATTGACACCTACGAGAATGGTTCTTATTAAATGGCCTCAATTTTCCTCACACAGTTCGCAGCGACGCACCGTGTTTTGCCTGGCGCATGTAAATACACTTGGCCTGTCGAAAATGTGGCCAGCCGCGGTGACGATCCGCCCAACAAGATCTTAACTTACCACCTGGGTCTCATACATGTAGCCCCGCATCAGCCCCCAAAAGAAGAAGTCCAACGGGTTAAGGTCGGGTGAACACGAAACGGGCCCACCGTTGCCGATCCATCGGTCAGGGAATGCGTTGTTCAGGTACGTGCGGTTGATATGCACACAATGGGCTGGGGCACCGTCGCGCTGTAGCCACATTCGTTGTCTTGTTAGCAGTGGCACATCCACTAATAACTCCAGAAGAGTTTACTGAAGGAACACAAGATACCTGTGACTATCGAGGCGGGGTAGAAGTAGGCCCTATACTGATACATCACCAATGATACCAGCCCACATATTGACGCTGAATCGCTGCTGGTGACTGCGGGTAAATGCGGCATACGGATTAAGTCTGACCAGACATGGCTATTGCGTGAATTTAATATGCCATCCCGTAGGAAGAACGCCTCGTCCGTAAAGAGACTGTTCGTTGCAAAACTAGGTATCACCTGTACTATGTGCAGTAACCATTCTGCAAAACGGCGTCGCCTCGGAAAGTTGGCCGGCCCAATGTTGTGCACCCTCTGAAAATGGTATGGATGCAGCATCTGTTCGTCCAATACCTGCACAACAGTACGCTGACTGATGTTAGGCCTGTTGGCGTCAGGACGCGTACTGATGGTTGGATTGTTTTCAACAATTTTCAGCACTTGTTCTTCATACCTACCATTCGTACATGGCGCTGACGCCCAGAATTTAGTCTCGTCACATCCATGTGGCCAGTCTACCGCAACCGGCGGTGCAGTGCAGTAAACGTCGTATAATATGGCTGCCTTCTGTTCAAATATCGCTCTCTATACAGGCATTGTGCTGCTCATGCATTAGCCCCCAATTCATCACACACAAAATGCATTTCGGCGAGTTCGGGCCGCAAATAGCGTTCCATAACAACACAGAGCACGGCATCAACCTTCACAAACACGAACACAACCAGTGGCTTCGCATTTGACTCCACAGCACTCCATTCTGAGTGTACGAGGAGTGCCACAAAGATTGCACTTTCCCCCCTCCTTTCCGCAATATTCACGGTCGCATATTTGGCGACACATTTCGCCGGAGGGTATTTTACTTACTCGGCAATCGGATTTTCACACATGCTCCCCACCGGGTATCCAACCCGCGTCGCCTGCTTTGGGGCAAAGAGGTGTGGCCGCCTGACCACCATCACCCCTGTAGTAGCAGTGCCTGATTAGTTTAATAACCCCACATGCGTTCGGGAACGCCAGTCCAATCTACCCGCAGATACGTCGGTCATTGTTTTTTTGGGAAACTATTGGCCGGAGGGTGTTTTACCAAGGCGATCTTATTTTATATTTAACATATGTTCTTTCATAAACAGGCTTCAATCCACGGGACAACGTTACGAGTACGAAATTCCATACAATCGCAATCTCGCATACCCCATTTTCCTGCAAAAGCGATTCACTCGTACCGATATAATGTCGTCAGAAAACAGGTCTTTTTGTCCTCCAACACGTATCCTTATGTATTTTGCGATACCTCTATAGATTTTTATGGGTTATTTTAATCGATTCTGCACATTCGTTTTCATGTGGTCGTAACGCTCTTAATATGCTTGTCCGGCCAAACTGTTAAATTCAAACCCTTGCTTATTTTGCATAAGGAATCGCCCTACAAAGTGTGTTGGTCGAAATAAAACTCACCCTGTATAGTTCACAAAAAATTACTGTGTCTTAAATATGTATACCTAATATGGGGGTTTAAGATACAATGAATATGTTAGAATCAAGTAAAGCTCTCAAGTATGTAATATGTTTTACAATCAATATGTGATATTGAATGAATTTACTTAATAAACAGCAACTACTGTTTATTTCACGCTGTAAAATTATTGAAGTTTATTTTATATACCGATCAAAAGAACCGTAAATGAAGCATGCTTTTAAATTTATCTGTTTGAAATCTCATAAATAATTCATTTATGTAATTACCAGACTACACAGAGGCCAGTGAATTAGACCAAATGAGGCGATCGGCGATCGAGAGAAAAAATTCCGGACTTTTTTAAATCTTGCAGAATTATTCATCACTGCCTACTCAACCACATACGAGAATTCCCCGAGGGTGAAGTGTAAGTTGGGGATGAAAGAACCATTGACCAAGTTTTTTAAAATGATTTTTGGGAAAATATGCGTAACCGCGTATTTATCTAAAAATATAATTGATACAAATGAAAGAAGATTAAACTTTGTACAAAAATGCTTTGTTTTTTAAGTTGCAGGTTTTAAAGTTTCGCATATTCGAGGCGAACAATATACTATCATTTTAAATTATGGTTTACGGTGACATCTCACTTTTAGGTACCTACATTGTCCATCACAACTAGTTGTACATCTGTAAAAATATTACTTTCAAGATCAGTCCAGGAACTACAGAGTCATTGGTTGATAATGTCTCCACTACTTCATTACGTTGTATCCACCTCCCCTTCAATTCTCAGGAAGTAGGTATTTTCCCAATCACTACTGTTGTACTGGCAAAACACTCAGAAAATGCTCCTGGGCTGAGCCTTGTGTGGGTGGTAGTGACAGAATTTCAGGCTGCAATATTTGTTTTGCATATTTCAATCTTTCGTGGATAAAAAGAGTTCTACAATAACGTTCAAGCTATTGTAACTCCAACGATGAGCACGTATTCGTTTAAACTTTCACCTCTCCCTAGTTGGACGAAAACTATACGGCTTTGTGTTGAAGTTGATGTAATAAGCAATGCAAACAACAAGCGTCTTCCTTTGTAATTGCAGTGTTACAGATTTTCATAGATTTGTCTACTACACATCGCACAATACTTATAGCAGCGTCTCCATTAGCTGTGCTTGTCTCAATGCCTTCAACTATCGATAATGTGCGATTTAACTTTGTTTGTGAGGAAGGGTTCTCACTTAAAGTGTTACCCTCATGCTATCGTCAAAATTATCATATCCACTTATGGGTAAGTGTCACTCCATCGAATTAATTTTACTCGTTTAGTACTGTTGGTTGTATCCGTGTAGCTGCCAAAAACAACAGAGCAGATACTGCCATACCGACTCTAAAATAAGTCAAATACTGCTTGCATGTAATGAATAAATGAATCAACGCTCCACTTAACACGATGCAGGAGAAATCCATTTTCAGTCACATTTACAGTAACCTTAAGATAATATACTGTTTCAAACGGTTACTGGGAAACCTGCATGCAAGACAGATTTCTTGGTTTTCCTAATTCAATTTTCACTGAAGAGTTCTAATGGGAAAGGCAACAATTCATATTTTTAAAGAAGCCGTCAATTTTTCATCAGTAGACGTAAATTTTGACAAATACTATAGGGTTACAATTCAAAAAAATTCTATTTCATAAACGACGACAATAAATATATATTAATCTACATGCGTTGTCAAAAGATGATTATTGAAGGCACTGAGACAAGAAAAGCTAATAGAGTTGCTGACACAATAATTGTGCGATGTGGCGATCATAAATATACGGAAAACTAGAAGACAGTAACTATAACGAAAAAACAAAGATTTGCTGGTTTTGCTGATTGTATTAGCTAGATTACTAAGCAACTAACTTTTAGTCAAACCATGGCTAGGAAAACTTGAAACATAAATACGTGTTCTTATCGTTACATATATATACACTTTAATACTAAATATGTATTATTTTTATCCATGCATTTAGTAGGTATGATACAAACTCATATGTTTATCTAAAAAGTAAAACACTCAGTGAGCAAATTTTTATAGAAAACATGACACAGAGTCAGACAATTCTGCAAAGTGTCATTGAGATCAGTTGAAGTGCAAATGGCTTGTAAGCAAACAATCTTGACAATTTATTAAATTGGTAAAAATTACTTAATTACCCAAACACACTCAGCAATCTTAAAATCTAGAAACAAAGTGAAACACGATATTTTCGTCAATGCAACCCACGAAATGCTCAACCCAGCAGCATGCATGTTGAGTTTTTGCAGGTGCAGCGGTAGTTGGGCTATCACCTGCCACCTGAAAAGTGGGGGTGGATTCAAGGTGATGAGGGAATACTGGAAGGAGCTCCTGGCTCAATCTTGAAAGCTATTTTTTGCATGTGTTCATCTGGTTGTGATAAAATGTCGAAGATCTGGGACAAAGTGCACCTCAGCCTGCGGCAATAAGGGAATACTGGAGGGAGCTCCTGGTTCAATCTTGAAAGCCTTTTTTTTTTTGCATGTGTGCTACTGGTTGTGACGGAATGTCGAAAAGCTGGGACAAAGTACACCTCAGCCAGCGGCAATGAGGGAATACTGGAGGGAGCTCCTGGTTCAATCTTGAAAGCCTTTTTTTTTTTTTGCATGTGTGCTACTTGTTGTGACGGAATGTCGAAGATCTGGGACAAAGTGCACCTCAGCCTGCGGCAATAAGGGAATACTGGAGGGAGCTCCTGGTTCAATCTTGAAAGACTTTTTTTTGCATGTGTGCTACTGGTTGTGACGGAATGTCGAAAAGCTGTGACAAAGTACACCTAAGCCTGCGGCAATGAGGGAATACTGGAGGGAGGTCCTGGCTCAATCTTGAAAACTATTTTTTTTGGAATGTGTGCATCTGGTTGTGATGGAATGTCGAAAAGCTGGGACAAAGTGCACCTCAGCCTGCGGCAATTGTAAGTGATCTCGTATGAATGGAATTTCGCAATAAGATAAAGTTCCCGATTATGATTTATTTTTGCCAGAAAATGATGACTGTTGAAGTATAATTTCCGCGAAACAGAGTCGTTTGGCAACTCTCTGGTTGTCGCAGCCCGGCACTGCTTCATCTTCATCTTTAACTTCAAGGCCAACAATACAGGCTTTCAAGCCTGCTACATTGTGCCTGTTGTTCCCATGCTTTATCCTACGGCACTTATCATTATAGTGTTTGTCTATTATAACTTCTAGTGACAGTGTATTTCTTCTAGAACCAATGGTTTACAGTGCCAATTTTTGGTTTTATAGTGTACAGTTAGTGTGATCACCGCTTACTAGTCTGCCAGGGAATAGCGTTTAATAGCATCCGAATGTAATATGTAATGTGCTCACCCGAGGGTATCCACATTATATACACAGAAAATTTGTATATATATTCTTTATTCAAGAAGGGTTTTCAGGAATTTTTTTTCGGGAACTTATTTCAGGGCGATACAGTCCTTCAAACGTCACGTTAATATGTTTTATGTGTCAACAATGTTATATTGTTATAGATGATGCATGTAATTTAGTAACTAAATGTGCGTATGTTCATGTATATGCAAACAACTATTTTAAAATTATTTAGTGAAAAGTGTTGATCGCTTAACCGTTGACTCTAGAGAGCAATGTAAAATCACCAATAAACAATTACTTAAAAAAGTAATTATTTGCCTGCCACGAAACTGCAAAATTTATGTCTTAAAAACGTAATATGAAAATTTTGTAGGAAGTTTTGCATTTAGTAATTTTCTGATAAAAAAGTTTCTCGCAAAACTAAGTGGTTACAAATTGTTTCCCAAAATATGTTGAAAAGTCACATTTTTATGTGTTTACCTCCTTGTCCCCTCTGCTCAAGGCGCGCTCCTAGAGGAATTTAAGTACTTTTTAGAGTAGGCACCAACGAATAACTGTGACAAGTTTTAAACCTCCAGAAATTTTTCTTCAAAAAACTAATTTGATTGGTAGAGGAAAGACAGTAAAATCGACACACCATTTTGCTTTTGGGTTTTTAACTTGAAATAATGCTTTACAAACGTACATTTACAGCATGAATCTCTAATGCAAGTATTTTCCCCATTATTTACAACTAGCAGTCCCCCGCGGCTTTGCTCGCGAGTATTATTCGTAACTGATAATATTTACTTTAATTGAAAAACCTCTTTGTACACAAGATTGGTACTTCAGTCATCAAGAGTTAGAATTTCCAAGCGGCTAGTTGAACTAATTCTGCAGCAGGATAAGTAGCTATAGCTGTCCACGCGAAAATCAGTATTAAGTTTGTCCCTGCCACTAACAGCGACTTCGCCTGGGCCTTATTTATAGCCCTGCCTATTTGACATTGTGGGTGATTACAGACACCTAAGTTAAGACGTTAATCGAATGAAAAACATATGTTTACCCTGTGCATAACCATTGGTGACGGTGCCCTCAATTATATATTGTCAAAATATTCACTTTAACTTTATTGACATTACAAAGTTTCAGAGAGTAAAGGTTCGGCGGAAACGTATTTGGTACCCCAAACCCGAGATTAGTGAGATGATATATCGTCGCTTTACTGCCAAAAGTGACAAAGTTAAAATGAGATAAAAATATAAAAATGCTAGGAATATGTATATATTGTTCACGAACAATTGCCCAAGTTTAAAGTCTATTCGTCGTTTCGTACTGTTGTGCCACAGTATAGTAACATACCACATTTTTGTTAATATCTACAATTTATTACTGTTTTTAAACGAAATAGCATTTATGACTTAATCACTTTTGGCAGTATACCGACGATATATCAGCTGATATTGTAGAGGAACCTAAGTGGAAAGCGAACTGCAATTTTACCCCTTTTAAAGACTACATGTAAATTGCACTAATTCGATCT